>JAHRHZ010000152.1:44387-67957 GCA_024137785.1 Ginglymostoma cirratum | reverse complement strand
CTCCAGCATCTGCAGTTCCTACTATCTCTGAGATCTCACTTGTTGATTGAAGGGTGAGAACAATAGTGAGAGTGAAACCCATATTGCTCCTTTTTAGGGAGGCTCACCACACCATGATCCAATCAGATATGATGAGGAAACTTCATTGGAATCAGGATGCCCAGGAGTGGGGATTCTGCCACCGAGAGCTGTTATCCAATCAGAATGTCACTGGCAAGGCCATGGACACTGCTGGAATGACAGGACCCAGATCCAACATCAAGGAATGACCTGGCATCAGTAGGTAATGTCAGGCAGGTCAAGGGGAGAGAGGTGTTGACCGCACTGTCAAAGGTTTGACTCTCTGAGGACTGCCCTCTGTTCATGATACCAATTCCCTTGATCAAGCAGGGATTACCCACCCCAAACCCAGGAGCTGATAAGCTGCCT
This sequence comes from Ginglymostoma cirratum, assembly GCA_024137785.1. Lineage (NCBI taxonomy): Eukaryota > Metazoa > Chordata > Chondrichthyes > Orectolobiformes > Ginglymostomatidae > Ginglymostoma > Ginglymostoma cirratum. The sequence goes on along the minus strand of JAHRHZ010000152.1, from coordinate 67,528 downwards.
ACCCACTTTTACCTGCTGTACACGCTGCACACTGATAGGCTCACCTGCAGCAGGGTTAATGCCAGCGAGGGTGGTATAGGGCCCTTTGGTGACCATTAAACACCCACAAAACAGCCTCAATTGGCAGTGAGATGGAAAATTTGATTATAGGCCCTCTCATCTCTGACTTGTTTTGGGTGGAGGTGAGAAGGCAGCAGGGTTTGGGATACCTTGCCTGCTGACATGGAAGAGGACAGGAGATTCCATCCACAGATTCACTTACCTGGTCTCTTTTTCACTCAAGGTAACCTTCTCTGTCAGGTAGTCAAATAGCTCTCCTCTCTTCATCCTGTCAATGGAAGAACAATGTAAAGATGTCACACCAGAATACTGACTATTCCACTTGATGTAGTTACTCCATGACAAGAACCCAACAACAATTTGTATTTATACTGCATCAATAACATGGTAAATTGCTCCAAGGTACTATAAAAACAGAGAATGTGACTCTAAGCGACAAGGAGAAATCTGGGAATGTGAGTAAACAGCCAGCTTCTTAAGCTGTGAGAAGAGGAGAGGCAGGTGGAGGGCAGAGATGTTCAGACCCAAACATCTGAACTTAGATTAATAAGCAATGAAGAGGTTAGAAGGAAGACCAAGGTGCCTTAATTAGAGGAAGGCAGATATTGTCAAGAGTTACCAGGACCAAGGAGATAACAGAGATAAGGACAGTTAAAATAGAAAACCTTACAATATTATTCAAAATGGTCGAATGTTGTAAAGTGCTTTCAAACCAATGAAGCACTTTGGAAGTGTGGTCACTGTTGTAAATGTTGGTAATGTAGCAGCCAATTTGCAGCACAGCAAACTCACAGACATAATGTCAGATTCACAGAATTATATCGGTGCAGAAGGAAGCTATTTGACCCAACATGCTTTACTGGAGTGCTCAGATCCTCTGTTTAATAATGTTGACTGAGGTAAATATCTTTGTTTCCAATTATAACTTGCCGTGATCCTGACACTAATCGACCTACATTTGTCTTCATTAATCTTTCTGTTTAAATACCTATGGATGCTTTTACAACCAGTTTGCATGTTCCCCACAAACTTTCTCTTGCACTACCTTTTTCCCTCAATCAATCTCTTTCTCTTCCTTTGCTTAAAGCCAAACTTTTCCTGATCCTCAGATCTACTGCTTTTTTTGGACACTTCATATACCCCTTCCTCCAATCTAATACTATCCCTAATTTCCTTTGTTAGCTACAGTTGAACTGACTTTCTTGTTTTGTTTTGATAGGAAGAGAAGCAGTTCATTAAGCACCTAAAGATTGTTCCACTATTCAATGAGATTATGGCTGATCTGAGGTTCAACTCCATATTGCTTCATACTTTTGCTTAAACTAAAACTTATCTATCTTAGATTTAAAATAAAAACTGATCCAGCATCCATGTCATTCGTGGGTGAGAGTTCCAAACATCTCCCATCCTTTGCACATAGAAGTACTTCCTAATATCTCTCCTGGATGGGCTGGCTCTGATTCTCAGTCTATGGCCTTAGAATCCCCAGACAGTGGACATGGTTTCTCTTTATCTACCTGTCTTTCCTGTAAATATCATTAAAGACTTCAATCACATAACACCCTTAATCTTCTAAATTCTAGAGAAAGCAGGCCTAATTTATACATCTTAACCCTGAAGTCTAAATATTATTCTTGCAAACCTATATCGTACTCCCTTCAGGGCCAATATATCCTTCCAAATCTGCTCACAGTACTTCAAATCGAGTCTAACCAGAGTTTTGTACAACTGCGAAATAACTTCTGCATCTTTCTCCTCCACTCCTCCAGATATAAACACTGGCAGTCCGTTAGCTTTCCTGATTGTTTTCTTCACCCACTTGTAACATTTTAAAGGTCCGAGCACCTGAATCTGTAGTCTCTGTGGACATCCAGTGTGTTTCACTTCATACCATCTAGAAAGTTACCTGATCAATTCAAAATGGATAACCTCAATATTGCACATATTGAACTTCACCTGCTACAGATTTGCCCATTCACTTAGTCTATCAATATCCTTCTTTAATTTTACGCCATCATCTACAGAGTCTACAACGCAGCCTAAGTTTGCATCAGCTGCAAATTTGGATGTATGACTTTCTATGCCATTATTCAAGCTGTTAATAAATAATTTGAATAATTGAGACCCTTGGAGGACATCATTGGTCACATCCTGCCAGTTTTAGTATCTACCTATTATCTTTGTCACCACCACTCAAACCAATTTCCCAGTCATATCAGTAATTTGCTCTCAATTCTGTGTGTTCTACCTTAGTTGACAGTCTCTTATGTGGAACTTTATCAAATGCCTTCTGGAAGTCCATATAACAACATTCTCCTATCCATTGCCTCAGTCACCTCTTCGAGAAAATTTAACGAGGTTTGCCTGTCATGAATCCATGCTGGATCTCCCTGAGTGAATGAAAATTTTGAAGGTGTTCAGGGACCCCGTCCTTAGCTATAACAATTTTCCGTCACAGATGTTAAGCTACCCAGTCTGAAAATTCATTAATACTGCTCTGCCTTTGCTACACACTTGCCTATTTTCTGCATTTATACAATTTAGCATTTCAGAGCTGCTACCAGGAGATCTGCACACAAAACCTATCATAGCTTGTGATCCTTTACTGTTCTTCAGTTCCGTTCATATAGTCTCCATTAAATGCAAAACCCAAACTGAACAACAGTAAGCCAATTAGTACTGAGTAAATGTCACTTTGTAATACTGCCAATGGTTCCTTCCATCACTTTACTGGTGACCGAGAGTAGACTGATGGGGCGGTTCTTGGCAGGGTTGGATTTGTCCTGCTTTTTGTGTACGGGACATACCTGGACAAGGTTCCACCATTGTGGGACAAATATCAGTGCAGTAACTGTGCTGGAACGGCTTGGCTAGAGAAGCAACAAGTTCTAGAACACAAGTCTTCAGTACGATTGCTGGAAATGTTGCAATATCCAGTGTCTTTAGCATTTTTCCATAGAATCCCTACAGTGCGGAAACAGGCCATTCGGTCCAACAAGTGCACACCGACCCTCCAAACAGAATCCCACCCAGACCCGACCTCTGACCCTATCTCTGTAATCCTGCTTTCTCCATGGTTATCCCTCCTATACCCCTGAACACTATGGGCAATTTAGCACGGCCATTCCACCTAACCTGCACATCTATGGACTTTGGGAGAAAACTGGTGCACCTGGAGGAAACCCAAACAGACACGTGGAAAATGTGCAAACTTCATGCCAGACAGTTGCCCAAGAGTGGAATCGAACCCGGGTCCCCGGTGCTGTGTAACCATTGAGCCACCGCGCTGCCCCTTCTTGATATCACGTGGAAATAATTGAATTGGCTGAAGTTTGGCATGTGGAATGTTGGGGATTTCTGGGGGAGGCTGAAATGCATCATCCACTCGATATATCTGGCTGAACATACTTACAAATGCTTCATTACAAGAAGAAAACCGAGACAAATATGTTATACCATTGCTGATGTGTGGGGCTCCCCCATCATTGACGATGGCATATAAGTGGAGGTACATCTTCCTGTTAAATGTTTAACTGTCCACAAGCATTCACACTAGATGTGAGAAGATTGCAAAGCTTAGATTTGATTAATTTTCTGGGGTTCACATAGCCCTATCTACCACTTGCTGCCTTTACTGTTTGTCATGCAAGTAGTCCTGTTCTGTAGCCTTCCCAGGCTGACACCTCATTTCACCATGCCTGGCGCTGCTTCTGGCATAACCTTCCTGCGCTCTCCATTGAAACAGACTGATCCCCTAGCTTGATGGTAATGCTTGAGTGGGGATCTGCTGGGCCAAGAATTTAAAAGATTCTGGTTATATCAGAATGTATAGGAACATAAAAGATCGGAGCAAGAGTTGGCCATCCAGCACTTTGAGCCTGTTCTGCCATTCAATGATCTTGTGACTGATCTGATTGTGGATTTAACTCTATATCCCATCTGTCCCCTACAGATCTTATCTCATCCTAGTTAACTCTGTTTGACGAGTCTATCCTTGTCTAATTGGCTGCTAATTTTGTCCTGGCTTATTGTTTCCAAAAGTATCCTCACCACTGATGCTAAACAAACTGACCAGTTAATGTCAAGCTTTGAATAAGTGGGGAGCATTTTTAATCCTTACACTCTCTGACACCACCCCTATATCTAAAACAGCATTAACAACGTTGCTTCACTAGTTACTCAATTTCAGTGCAAATCCCTGGAAGTAAGAGATGAAGCTTGGCAGGGGTGGAATGGATATAGTATACTTTGTCATTTCCACTGCTGAGGTGAACGTCAGATGGTCAACATTTTTACAGAGCTGAGTTGCTGGCTGGGCAATTTCAGATATCAGTGAAGAATTAACCATGTTGCTGCCCAAATGTCAGTGTGTCACATGGAAACGTAGAGTCATGGAGTCATAGAGATATACAGCACGGAAACAGACCTTTGGTCTAACTCGTCCACGTCGACTAGATATCCTAAATAATCTAGTCCCTTTTGCCAGCATTTGGCCCATACTCCTTTAAACGCTTCCTATTCATATACCCATCCAGATGCCTTTTAAATGTTGTAATTGTACCTGCCTCCACCTCTTCCTCTGGCAGCTCATTCAATACATGCACCAGCCTCTGCTTGAAAAAGTCGCCCCTTAGGTCACTTTAAATCTTTCCCCTCTCACCTTAAACCTATGCCATCTCATTTTGGACTCCTCAACTCGGGGAAAAGACCTTGTCTATTCACCCTATCCATGCCCCTCATGACTTTATAAACCTCCAATGCTCCAGGGAAAATAGCCCCAGCCTATTCAGCCTCTCCCTATAGCTCAATATCTCCAACCCTGGCAACATCCTTGTAAATCTTTTCTGAACCCTTTCAAGTTTCACAACATCCTTCCTACAGTAGGGAGACCATTTAAAACTTTATATTATCTCAAATGAGATTTCACAGACACAGATCCTTCCCTATCTCCTGAACATATCAACTTAACTGGACCATGTCCTGGCTGGTATCTGTATTCTGCCCCTAACTCTGATTTTTTAAAAAAAAAATTCAAATTATGATAATTCAAAATTGCTAGCCCTAGATTTTTAACTTACTGTGATGTAAATTTCTTAATATAAACTTTAATGTAAAAGCTGGCTTCGGCCAATTATCTGTTGTGACTGTAGCTTAAATAAAGGCCAAAGTTTAACACTATTTTTAAGCTTGAGACTGGCTGAAACTTGATAAGGGCAGTTCTCTAGTAAATGACTGCTATGCTTTAACTGTGCCAATGCACATTTTAAAAGCTCTTACGATTAATATAATTTAGTTTACGGCTAGAACTAATTGTGTGGGGGAGGTGGCTACAGTGAGTTCTGTTGCGTGGAAAATTAGAAAATCAAAGTAAAGGAGAAGGTAGGATTGCAGGTTAGTGATGGGGCTAATTGTTAAGGGAAAATAAAAGGAAGGGACAGGGTGCATAAATGTCATATTGCAAAAAACAACCATAGAAATGTGAGGAAAATAGGGAAACTTGAAGGCTTTATATCTTAAAGCATGAATAATTCAAAAGAAAGTAGGTGAACTAATGGTGCAAATCCAGGTAAATGATTATGACCTCACAGCCATTAAGGTAATATGGTCACAAGGAGATCAAACTGGGAACTTAATATTCGGGAACATTTGATTTGATTTATTAAAGTCACATGTATTGAGATACAGTGAAAGGTTCATAGAATTCACAGAATCCCTACAGTGTGGAAACAGACCATTCAGCCCAACAGGTCCACACCACCTCTCTGAAGAGCATCCCACCCAGACCATTCCCCTACCCCTGCATTTCCCATGTCCAACAAACCTAACCTAAACATCCCCTGGCACTATGGGCAATTTAGCATGACCAATCCACCTACCCTGCACATCTTTGGACTGTGGAAGAAAACTGGAGTACCCAGAGGAAACCCGGGCAGACACAGGGAGAATGTGCAAACTCCACACAGACAGTCATCTGAGGCTGGAATTGAACCTCGGTCCCTGGTACTGTGAGACAGCAGGGCTATCCACTGAGCCACCGTGTTTGTTGTTCATGCTATCCAGGAAAATGGGTGGCTTGGTGGCTCCCTGGGGAGTATACAGGGATGTTCAGGTTAATTGGATTAGTCATGGGATATGTATGGTTATGGGGATAGTGTATTGGGTGGGTCTGGGTGGATGATCTTGGGGTTGTTGTAGACTCAATGGGCTGAATGGCCTGCTTCTCCACTGTAGGGATTATAAATCATAACTTTACGTAAGTACATCAGGGTAATAGAATACAGAATATAGCGTTACAGCTACAGAGAAGGTGCAGAGAAAGATCAACTCTAATATATGAGCGGTCTGTTCATAAGTCTGATAAGAAGCTGTTCTTGAATCTATTGGTACGTGCTTTCAAATTTTTGTATCTTCTGCCCCATGGAAGAGGGTGGAAGAGAGTACAATCGGGTTAGGAGGGGTCTTTGATTATGATGGCTGCTTTCCGAGGCAGTAGGATGTATAGATAGAGTCAGTGGATGGAAGGCTGGTTTGTGTGATGGACTGGGATGCATTCACAACACTGTAATTTTTTGCGGTCTTGGGCAGAGCAGTTGACATACCAAGCTCTAATACATCTAGATAGAATCCTTTTTCTGGTGCATCCATGAAAATTGGCCACTGAGGACTTGCCGAATTTCCTTAGCTTCTGAGGAAGTAGAGGTGTGGGTGTGCTTTCTTGACTGTAGCATCGACAAGGATAGACCAGGGCAGATTGTTGGTGATATTTACTCCTGAGAACTTGAAACTCTTGACCAGTTTCAGGCAGCACAGTTGCTCAGTGGTTAGCACGGTTGCTTCACAGTAGCAGGGATCCGGGTTCAAATACCTACCTTGGGCAACTGTCAGTGTAGAGTTTGCACATTCTCCGTATGTCTACATAGGTTTCCTCCAGGTGCTCTGGTTTATCCCACGGTCCAAAGATGTGTGGGTTAGGTGGATTAGCCATGCTAAATTGCCCATAGTGTCCAGGGACGCGTAGGTTTGGTGAATTAACTGTTAAGGGTTATAGGGAAAGAACAGGAGGGTGTGTCTGGGTGGGATGTTCCTTGTTTGGTGTGGATTCTATGGGCTGAAATGCTTACTTCCACACTGTAAGAATTTTATGACCATCTCCACCTCAGTACCATTGATACAGACAGGGACGTGTCCTCCACTCCGCTTTCTGAAGTCGATGACCAGCTCCTTCATTTTGTTGATATTGAGGGAGAGATTGTTGTACATTTGAATGGTTGATATGTTGGATATTTGATTTGATTTGATTTGATTTATTATTCACATGTACCGAGGTACTGCAAAATGTTTTGTTTTCCTTGCAGTACAGACGGATCATACCATACAAAGTGAATTAGGGTAATAGAATAGAGCGAAGATTACAGTTATGGCTGCAGAAAAGGTGCACAAAGAGCAAGATCTACATTAAATTTAAAATTTGAGGTCTATTCAGAAGTCTCATTAGAGCAGGGAAGAAAATTGAATCTACTGGTATGTGTGTTCAAGCTTTTGTGTCTTCTGGCTGACTGCAGAGGACCTTTCAGAGACACAAGAGGGATGGAAAAGGTGTTGGGGTAGCGCTATTAATACCATAGTTTACTCTTTACTTCTTACCCCCACCCTATCTTCTGCATGTATACTGACAATTTCCTCCTGAAATGTTAACTCTGATTTCTCTCCACAGATACTGCCAGACCTGCTAAGTTTTTCTAGCAATTTCTGTTTTTGTTTCTGATTTACAGCACCTGCAATTCTCTTGTTTCTTGTTTATGGAATTATGGTAGTTGTGAGAGATGATGTAGGGTTGGATAATGTAGAGTTCATTTGGGCAGAAGTAAAGAACAGTAAAGGACAGAAGATATTAGTAGGAATAGTGAGCAGACCCCCAAACAGAAGCTTTAAGTCAACAAATAATTGGAGGACATAAAAAGAATGGAACTATAATTAAGGGTGACGTCAATCTTCATGTTGATTGGGTTAATAAATTGAAAAGGGTAGCTGCGATGAGGAAATCATAAAATAAGATAGAGATAGCTTCCTAGAGCAATTTGTCATGGACACAACCGGGGATCTGGCTATTTTGGATCTGGTAATTGGTAAAGAGGCAAGTATAATAAATTATCTCAGAATAAAAGATCCCTTAGAGAGTAGTGATCATAACTTGATAGAATTTAGTATTTAATTTGGAACTGAGAAATTTGGGTCAGAAACAACTGTGTTTAATTTAAAGGGAATTAAAATGATACATGGATAGAGTTAGGTAAAATAAACTGGACAGATAGATTAATAGGAATGACAGTAAGGAAGACATTTCAGGAGTTAATTCAGGACTCTCAGCAAAAAAATCCCAATAAAAGGAGGAAAGATTCTAAGAGATGGATAAAAGAATAATGGTTAACCAAGGAAGTTAAACGAGTATTCAGTTGAAAGAAAGAACACATAAGAAGGTCAAAGTCAGTGTCAGCTCTGAAGACCAGGAGAAATTCAGAATCCGGCAAAGGAGGAATAAAAAAGATAATACAGAGAGAAAATACCCATGAGAACAAACCAGTGAGGAATATAAAAACCAACAGTAAGAGCTTCTTTAATGTATAAAAATGAAGTCAGAGGTCAAGGTGAACATAGGCCTCTTAGAAAATGAATCTGGGGGAACAGATCTGGGGAGTAAGGAAATGGAAGAGAAATTAAACAGATATTTTTCATCAGTGTTTATGGTGGAAGATACTTCGAACGTCCCATTAATACTGTTAGCCAGGAGGCTGTAGAGAGAGAGAGATACCAGATGCCATAGGCTGCAGAGACAGAGAGGGGTACCAGCCACTGACATGCTGATGGGAATGGTCAGTGTAAAACCACTGACACACAGAGGAAAAAAAAAGATTGTGAACTGAGAATGACCTAAGTCCAGGTGCTGGCCTGAGCCGATCTGAACCACTTGGTACCAACCAAGTTCTGCAAATAAATAAGAAAAATGAGGTAATGCAAGAGCCTTATGTGGACAAGGAGCAATGAGGTAATGCTATCTAAATCTTTGAGCCAGAGTCAATAAGGTAAAGGCATGAGATAAGTGAATTAGCCTGAGCCAACGAGAAAGAGATAGCACAAATCGAGAGAGTTAGGAGAAAGGGAAAGAAAAAGAAGGAGGCTGTCAGGAATGTTGCCAGCAAAAACTGTGGAGACCAACAGAAGCAGACCCTATGTCAAGGACATGAGTGCAGTGCCTGGCCAGCATTAGCCCCTGTTGTCAGCAGCAGCTATCCTAATTGGGTATTAGCTTTTATATTCTGTGACTACTCGGGGAGTGTCAAAGGACACTAGTCGGTGTATTAATAGGTTCTAGTTCAGCTTGTGGGAAAATATATAAGGTCTATTTTGTGATAAAACATATAAGCAACATGTGTCTTGTTTAACACATTAATAAAGTCATTTGTGAGATTACAAGAATTGACTCTTTTCCTCGCTGTATAAGACGATAACCGGAGCCAGTGTTCTCTAGGCTCCAACAATACCATAGAATACATAGGGAAGAATTAAGTACCTTCACCATCACTAAAGAAGCAGTGTTAGACAAACTAATGGGCCTAAAGGTGGACAAGTTCTCTGGCCCTGATGGCTTGCATACTAGGATCTAAAACAGGTAGCGAAGGAGATAGTGGATGCATGAGTTGTGGTTTTCCAAAAATTAGAATCTGGAGAAGTACCAGAGGATTGGAAAACTGCCAATTTTTTTAAAAAAGGGAGGTAGGCAAAAAGCAGATAACTATAGGCTGATTGGCTCAACATCTCTTGGAAAAATATTGGAATCAATTGTTAAGGGTGTATTAGCAGAACATTTGGAAAATCATAATGTAGTCAAGCAGAGTCAGCATGGCTTCATGAATGGGAAACTGTGTCTGACTAACTTATTGACTTTTTTCGAGGAAGGCCCAATCAGAATGGATAGAAAGCGTTTCACAAGGTACCTCATAAAAGATTAAGTCATAAGGTAAATTGCACAGTGTTGGAGGTAATATATTAGCGTGGATAGAGAATTGGCTCATGAGCTGGAAACAGTGCGTGGGGATAAAGGGTTCTTTTTCAGGTTGGTCACCTGTGACCAGGGATCAGTGCTGGGACTGCAAATGTTTACAATATATATTAATGACTTGGAGGAAGGAAGTGGATGGACTGTAGCAAAAAATTGTAGGTGACACAAAAATAGGTGGAAAGCTGGGCTGCGAGAGGGATACAAACAGTTTGCTGAGATAAGTTAAGTGGGTAAAAAGTTGACAAATAGTGTATAATGTGGGAAAACGTGAAATTGTTCATTGACGAAGAGACAACAAAAGTACAGAATATTATTTAAATGGAAAAAAAACTCTGGAAAGCAGCAAAACCAAGGGACTTGGGGATACCAGTGTATGAAACACAGAAAGCTGGCATACAGGTGCAACAGTAAACAGGAAGGCTAATGGAACGTTACCCCTTATTTCCAAGGGAATGGATTATAAGAGTAGGGAAGTCTTACTGCAACTGTATAAGGCGCTGGTGAGACCACATCTGAAGTGCTATGAATAGTTTTGGTCCCCTTATCTAAGGAAAGGTATTAGTTCATTGGAAGCAGTTCAGATAATGTTCACTAGGATGATCCCTTGTATGTCTTATGAGCAAAAGTGAAACAGATTAGCACTCATTTAGAGGAATGACAGATAATCTCACTAAAACCTAGAAATGCTTAGAGGGTGTTTCCTCATGTGAGATTATAGGATCATCGGGCATAGTATCAGAATAAAGAACAATATAATACTGTACAGAAACAGGCCTTTCGGCCCACCAAGCCTGTGCCAATTCCTAATCTTTATTTAGATCTGCTACTTATTGCCCATATGAGGCTTCAATGCTCATATGCTCCCGTTTTTGTCTCCATCAAGATACGCCTCTAACATTGTTAACTCGCCTGCTTCCACCACTTCCACTTACAATGCGTTCCAGGCACCCACCACCCTCTACATGAAAAATTTTCCCCATGCTTCTCCCCGACACTTTCCCCCTCTTACCTTGAATCTGTACCCTCTTGTTTAAATTGTACCTCTCAATTTAAAGCTATGTCCCCTTGTGCTAGCCGTCACCATCCAAGGAAAAAGGCTCTCGCTGTCCACCCTATCTAATCCTCTGATCATCTTGTATGTCTCTATTAAGTCACCTCTTAACCATCTTCTTTCTAATGAAAACAGCCTCAAGTCCCTCAGACTTTCCTCATAAGACCATCCCTCCATACCAGGCAACATCCTGGTAAATCTCCTCTGCACCCTTTCCAATGCTTCCACATCCTTCCTATAATGCGGTGACCAGAACTGTACGCAATACTCCAGTGCAGTCGCACCAGAGTTTTGTACAGCTGCAACGTGACCTCATGGCTCCGAAACGCAATCCCTCTACCAATGAAACCTAACACACTGTACGCCTTCTTAACAACTCTATCAACCTGGGTGGCAACTTCTGATAGTGTGGCAACCAGAATGGACAAAAGACTCCACACAGCTCTAAAATAACTTGCCAACTTTTATATTCATGTCCTGGCCGATGAAGATAAGCGTGCTGTATGCCTTCTTGACCACTTTATTCAACTGTATTGTACTTTCAAGGATCTGTGGACTTATATGCCCAGATCCTTCAATATTTCAAAGCACCTAAGGGTTCTACCATTTATTGTACAATTCACACCTGAATTTGATCATCCAAAATGCATCATCTTGCCTTTTTCTGGATTAAATTCCATCTGCCATTTCTCTGCCCAAACCTGCAATCAATCTGTATCCTGCTATATCTTTTGATAATCCTCCTCACTATCTGCAACTCCACCAATTTTGGTGTCATCCGCAACTTACTAATCAGACCACCTATATTTCCCTCCAGATCATTTATATATATTAGAAACAAGAAAGGTCCCAACACTGATCCTTGTGAAACACCATTAGTTACTGATCTCCATTTCGCAAAGCACCCTCCCACTGCTATTCTCTGCCTTCTATGACCAAGACAGTTTTATGTCCATTTAGCCAGCTCACCCGGGACCCCATAGGACTCTATCTTTTGTACTAGCTTGCCATGATATACTTTATCAAATGCCTGACTAAAGCCCATGTAGCTAACATCAAATGCTCTTTCCTCATCAATCATTATTTTCACTTCCTCAAAAAACTCAATCTAGTTGTTGAGACATGACCTTCCCTGAACAAATCCATGCTGCCTATCACTAACAAGTCTATTCGCTTCCAAATGTGAATAAATCCTGTCTCTCAGTATCTTCTCCAACTGTTCCCCCACCATTGATGTCAGGCTCACTGGCCTGTAATTACCTGGATTATCTGTTTCTTTTCTTAAACAAAGGAGTGACATTGGCTAGTCCTCTAGAACTTTGCCTGAGACTAAAAAGGATGTAAAAATATCTATTAAGGCTCAAGCTATTCCCTCCCTTGCCTCCCACAGTTTCCAGGGATAGATCCCATCTGGCCCTGGGGACTTGTCTACCTTAATGCATTGCAAGATACCCAACACATCCTGCTTCATTATGTTGACCTGAGCAAGAGTATTCACATACCTTTCTGTAACCTCAACACCCCTCTTCCCTCTCTTTTTGGTGAATACCAATGTAAAATACTTATTAAGGATCTCACCCATTTCCTCTGGCTCAACACCTAACCTCCCTCCTTTATTCTTGTGTGGGTCTATTCTTTCCCTTGCTAGCCTCTTACTCCTAAAATTTGTATAAAATGCCTTGACAGTCTCCTTAACCCTGCTGGCCAAGGACATTTCATAGTCTCTTTTAGCCCTCCTGTCTCCTTGTTTGAACTCCTTCCTACTTTCTCTATATTTTCCAAGGACTTTGTCTGGTTTATTCTTAGACTTTAGGTATGGTCCCTTTTTTTTTGACTAAGCTGATAATTTCTTCTATCATCCAAGGTTTCTGAATCCTACTATTCCTGTCCTTCGTTTTCACAGGGCTTTGCCTGTCCTGTACTCTAATCAATCTGTCTTTAAAAGACTACCACATGTCAGATGTCGATTTACTCTCAAACATCCACTCCTAATCCTCAATCTCAAATTCTTGTCTGATTTGGTTACGGTTGGCCTTCCCCAATTTAACATGTTCATCCGAGGTCCACTCTTGTGCTTATCCATAAGATTCTGAAAGTATACAGAATTATGGTCACTATTCCTAAAATGCTCCACACTGAAACTTTGATCACCTGGCCAGGCTAATGTCTCAATACCAGGTCCAGTATGGCCCTCTCCGTCATTGGACTATCTATATACTGTTTCAAAATACCCTCATGACATACCTAACAAACTGATCTTCATCCAAACACCTGGCACTAAGGGAGTCCCAGAACATAGTTATGATTTGATTTGCTTTATTATTGTCACATGTACATAGGCACAGTGAAAAGTTTTGTTTTGCTTGCAGCACAGGCAGACCGTACCACATAAAGATGATAAGGTGATAGAACATAGTGAGGAATAGAATAGGCTGCAAAGAAGGTGCACAAAAAGCAAGATCAACATTAGATTTGAAATTTGAGAGGTCCACTCAGCAGTCCAGTAACAGTGCGGAAGAAACTGTTCTTGAAGATATGGTACATATGTTTAAGCTTTTCTATCCTCTAGCTATGAAGAGAGGTTGAGTAGGTTAGGATTGTTTTCATTAGAAAAAAGGAGATTGAGGGGGGACCTGATTGAGGTCTTCAAAATCATGAAGGGTATAGACAGGGTTGATAGAGATAAGCTTTTTCCCAGGGTGAGGGATTCAATAACGAGGGGTCACGCGTTCAAGGTGAGAGGAGAAAAGTTTAAGGGGGATACATGGGGAAAGTACTTTACGCAGAGGGTGGTAGGTGCCCGGAACGCGTTGCCAGCAGAGGTAGTAGAGGCAAGCACGGTAGATTCATTTAAGGTGCGTCTGGACAGATGCATGAGTAGGTGGGGAGCAGAGGGATACAGATCCTTAGGAATTGGGCAATAGGTTTAGACAATGGATTTGGATCGGCACAGGCTTGGAGGGCTGAAGGGCCTGTTCCTGGGCTGTAAGTTTTCTTTGTTCTTTGTTCTTTGTTCCTGATGGAACAGCTTGGAAGAGATTATAAGTGGAATGGGAGGAGTCTCTGATGATGTTGGCTGTCTTTCCGAGGCAGCAAGAAGTGTAGATTCAGTCCTTGAACGGAAGGTCAGCTTGCACGATGGATTAACCTGCGTTCACAACTCTCTGTAGTTTGTTACGGTCCTGGCAGAGCAGTTACCATACTAAGCCGTGATGCATCCAGATACAATGTTTACTACAGTGAATAGAATAGAATAGAAAAATAGAATCCCTACAGTGTGGAAACAGGCCCTTCGGCCCAACAAGTCCACACTAACCCTCAAAGCATCCCACCCAGACCCATCTTCTCATAACCCACTAGGGGCAATTTAGCATGGCCAATCTGCACACCTATAAAGGTTGGTGAGAGTCCATGTGGACATACCGAATTTCCTTCGCTCCTGAGGAACAAGAGGCATTGTTGTGCCTTCTTGAGTGTTACATTAACATGGGTGGTCCAGGACAGATTGTTGGTGATCGTCACTCCTAGGAACTTGACACTCTTGACCTCAGCACCATTGATGTAGACAGGGGCTTGCCCTACTCCTTGCTTCTCACCTGTTTAGTTTTTCTGATGTTGAGGGAGAGATTGTTATCTTTATAGCACGTCACCAAACAGTGTATCTCTTTCCTGATTTCTGTCTAGTCATTGTTTGATATCTGGTCTACAACGGTGGTGTCGTCAGTGAACTTGTAGATGGAGTTTGAAATCTGGCCACAAAGTCATGAGTGTACAGACAGTACAATAACAGGCTGAGTATGCATCCTTATGCGGTGCAAATGTTGAGGATTGCATCTGTGTGTCAGGAAAATTCAGGATCCAGGTGCAGAGGATGGAGCAGACACCTAGGTCTCAGAGTTTGGATATTAATTTAGTTGGGATTATAGTGTTGAAGGTGGAGCTTTAGTCAATAAGTTGAAGCCTAACGTAAGTATCCTTATTATTCAGATGTTCCAGGGATGAGTGTAGGGCTAGATAGATGGTCTCTACCATGGACCTATTGTGCTAGTAAGCGGATTGCAAGGGACTGAGGCAGGCTGGGAGGCCAGAGTTGATGTGAGCCATGACTACTCTCTCAAAGCCCTTTGTAATTATGGAGGTCAGCGCCACCAGGCAGTAGTCATTGAGGCACACTGCATGCATTTTCTTTGGTACCAGGATGATAGCAGTCTTCTTGAAGCAGATGGGGACTTCAGATTGTAGCAAAGAGCGTTTAAAGACGTCAGCAAATACTACCACCAACTGGTTCACGCAGAATCTGACTGCACGGTTGAGGACTCAATCTGGGCCAGTCACTTTCCTCAGGTTTAGTCTCAAGAAGACCAATTTGACGTCTGCAGTAGTGACTGAGGGAACAGGTGCATCTGAGGCTGTTGGTGAGGTGACATCCTTTCACTGACCTTCTGTTCGAAATGAGCATGAAATGCATTGAGTGCATCAGGGAGGGATGTATTTTGGTCTTCTATTCTGTTCTGCTTCACTTTATCACCCATTAACTCATGTAGGCCTTGCCACAGACAGCAGGTGTCCATGTGGCTAGTTTGGGTCTCTAACTTAGTCGGTATTGCCTCTTGGCATCTCTCATGGCCTTACGGTTGTCCCATCTGGATTTCTTGTAAAGGTCGGGGTTGTCTACCTTGAACATTGCATACCTAGTCTTCAGAAGGCAATGGATTTTCTGGTTCATCCTGGTTTCTGGTTGGGGAACATACAGATTGATTTCTTTGGCATGCAGTCTTCTATGTCAGTGAAGTCCATGACGGTGGTCCAATGCTTGTATAGGTTAGCAGCTTAATTCTTGAATATGGACCAATCCACCAATTCCAAGCAGTCTAGCAGAAGCTCTTCTGCTGCCTCAGGCCAGCACTGTAATACTCTCTGTATTAAGTCCTCACATTTCAACTTCTACCCATATTAGGGAGGGAAAAATCATTCACCTCAACAACCCTGTTATTTTCACTTCTTTCTAGAAACTGACTACAATCCTAGCATTGAGATTGCACTTTTCCTATTCCTGAACTCTACCCACAATGCCTCACTGCATGATCATCCTCCCCGCCACAGTATCCTCCCTCAACACAGCTGTGACATATCCCCCAACCAGTAAAAGAGCTCCCCGATCTCTTTTGCTTCCTCCTTTGTCTTGTCTAAAACATCGATATCATGGGACATCAGACTGCTAATCCTGTCCCTCCTTCATCCATGTCTCTGTGATAGGAACAGCATCATAATAAGTGGTGCCAATTTAAGTATGAGAGGAAGGAGCAATTTCTTCTCTGAGACGACTGAGAGTGTTTGGAACTCATTGCCACAGACAGCTGTGGGGGCATAGTTCTTGTGTACATTTCAGGCTGAGACAGATAGCTTTTTGATCAGTAGGGTTACAGGGATAAAAGGGTTCAATCAAGAATTGAGAGTGCACCCTTCCTATTCCTGAGCTCTACCCATAATGCCTTGAATCAAGGATTACAGGAAACGTAGAAAAGTGGATATTAGGAATGTCAGATCAGCCATAATTCTACTGAATGGCAGGGCAGGCTTGAGAGGCTGAATGGCCTATTCATGTTCCTATTTCTCATGGTCTTACGGCGCAAGTTAGGTTGCAAGTGACCATATGCCTTGTTTGAGATTCAACGTTCCACCCCCACTCAGGCCATGAGCGAGGGGGTACAGACTCACACGGCCCTTTGCTGTTAGAGGGTCTCAGTTCCATTAATATTGGGATTTAGACACTGTGCCTGTTACTTTTCATCATTTACTCAATCTTCAACAGCAGCGTGTGTGATATCTATTATATTAAGGCCCAAAATATTCAGCAAAGGAACAGTTCTAAGAGATTGAGAATCCTCACTGCCTGCCTGTAATCCACTTTTGGGATGATGAATGACCCCGTACCATTTGGAAGCATGAAACACATGCAACGTCCAGCATTATTTTTAACCTGCTACAGTGACAGTGGCTGTAATTTCATCAGGGTAGGGTTGTCAGATCAGCAGGCTCAGGCAGGGTTTGCTGATTTCCTCTGTTGGAGTGAGGCTAGACTTTTACAGCCAGGATTTTGGGGTTAAAGTATTAGCCATGTAGGATGTAGAATCTGGGTAGAATCTCCAATCGGTTGCTCTTAAATGATAAAAAGATTTGATACGATAGGTGGAAAAAAACAATTTACTCTTGACTATCCCAGACAAGAGGCAATGTTCTGAAGCTAAACTGGCTGAGTTAGAACTTCAGACATGCGGTGCATTCTGTTTTAGCATATGCAGCTATTGAAACCTCTCTTCCCTTGTTCAGTTGATGCGAAATCATCTTTGTATTTAGAATCTGTGGATTCAGCATAGAGCAAGGCCTTTGTGTTTCTTTTCACCCGTGCATTATCTCATTTCCACACCCTTCCTAAACACTGAAAATATTTACTATGTTGAAATATTTATCCAATTCTCTTTGAAAGTTACAATTGAATGTGCTTCCACCAGCCTTCCAGACAAAGTATTTCACATCAAAAATCACTGGATTTTAAATAAAAGAATCTCCACATTTAACTCTTCTTTTTTTGTCAAATAACTTCAATCTGTCTCCTCCTTACTGACCCTTCTGCTGGTGGAATCAATTCCTGCTTGTTTAGACTTTCAAATCTTTCATAATTTTTGAACACCGCAAGTTAAATCTCATCTACGCTAAGGAGAAGAATTCAAGTCTCAACAGACCTGAGATCCCTCAACATGGGTAATATGCCTTTTGCCCTGTCATCAGTCCTGAGGTGTGCTCCCAGAATTGGACAAAATCCTCCAGCTGGGCCTGAATCAACAATTCATCAATGTTTTGCAAAGTTTACTTGCTTTTTAGCCAGATTTTTGCAAAGGAGGTGGGCATCTTGACTCCACAAACCCATCTCTATTTGGGAGGCCTGTACTCACCATAATTCTGTTCCAGGGAGGTTAAGTGGGATTGAGTCAGTCCTATCACCTCTGAAGATAGGCCCAAGATAGCAATGCAGGGGGCAGGCAGTGGTCATAGCATTCAGTGAAGATACATTCCAGTGAGAAAGACACTGGAGGGCATGCACCTTCTATTTCTAATTAAAGGGGTTGAGAATAGTATTAAATTAAAAGGAAGTGCATTCATTTTGTGAAGATGAATGTCAGGTTAGAAAATATATAAAACAAAGAACGACAAAAATAGGAGAGAAAAGTTATTGTACATTAGAAAGCAAGCTAGAAATATTGCAGTAGATTGGAAATATTTCTGTAGATATTTAAAAAGGAAATGAATAACTTAATTGAACATTGGTCCTCTAGAAAGTGAGTCTAGGGAACTAATGATGGAAAATAAAAAAAATGACAGATGAATTGAACAGGATTTTGTTTCTAAGACAAAGAACCACAGACATTCGAAATCTGACAGAAAACAGAAATTTCTGGAGAAACTGAGCAGGTCTGGCAGCATCTGTGGAGAGAAAGCAGAGTCAACGTTTCATGTCCAGTAACACTTCCAGGTGACCTGTTGAGGATTTTGTTTTTGTCTAATAATTATTACTCAAGAGGTGATAGGGAGCGAGGAGCTCAAAACAACTACAATCATTATTGAGAACTGGTTAATTGGTTTTAATTTTCCAATATTCTCCAGATTCTTGAAATTAGTAAATGTTTTGCAAAGTTTTGTTGCTTTGTACTAGAAAGGACAGAAACTACATGCAGAAAGTGGGAAGCTACAGGCTAGTTAGAGTAACAAATTGTCATAGAGAAAATGCAGGAATCCACTGTTAAGGAGGTTAAAGCAGAGTACTTAGAAAATCTCAGTACAATCAGACAGAGTCAGCATGATTTTATGAACGTGAAATTATGCTGACAATTTTGTTAAAGTTCATTGAAAAAGTTACAAGTAATCTTGATAAAGGGATACCAATAGATTTATAGCACTTGGATTTCCAGAAGGCATTTGACAAAGTGCCACATCAAGGAGTACTGAACAAAATTGGAGCCGATGTTGTGTGTATGGATAAAAGATTGATTAGTTAACAGGAAACAGAAAGTAAATACAAATGGGTCATTTTCAGGTTGGCAACACTGAAGTATCTCAGGGTTCAGAGGTGGATCCTCAACTATATTAAAAAAAAATCATCCATGGAGTGTGGGTGTTTCTGGCTGAGCCAGTGTTTATGGCCTATCCTTAATTGCCCTTGAGAAGATGGTGGTGAGCTGCCTTGAACCACTGCAGTCTATGCGCAGTAGGTAGACCCACAATGCCAATAGGGAGGGAGTTCCAGGATTTTAAGCCAGCGACACTGAAGGAACAGTGATATATTTGCAAGTCAGGATGGTGAGTGGCTTGAAGGGAATTTGTGTAGGTGTTTCCATGTATCTGCTGCTCTAGTCCTTCTAGATGGAGGAAGTCACAGGTTTGGAAGATACTGTATAAGGATCTTTGGTGAATTTCTGCAGTATACCTTATAGATGGTACCCACTGCTGTTACCGTATGTTGATGGTGGAGGAAGTGAATCAAGTGGGCTGATTTATTCTCATTGACACCAAACTTCATGAGTGTTGTTGGAACTGCACTCATCCAGGCAAGTTCCATCCAGTTCTGAGGAAGGGTCACTGGACCCGAAACGTTAACTTTGTTTTCTCCTCCACAGATGCTGCCAGACCTGCTGAGCTTTTCCAGCAACTTTGTTTAAGTTCCATCACACTCCTGACTTGTACTTTGTAGATGGTGGAAAGGCTTTAGGAAGTCGGTTGGGGGGGTTGGGGGGCGGTGGTGAGGTTGTTACTTGCTGCAAGATTCAGAAACGTTGATATGATCTTGTAGCTACACTATTTATATGGTTACTCCAGTTCAGTTCTAAGACCAGAGGGCACAAATTTAAGGTGAGAAATAAATGGTTTAGAGGACATCTGAGAAATATCTTTTTTACCCAGAGAGTGGTCAATACATGAAACACACTGCCTGAAAGGATGGTAAAGGCAGGTACTCTCATAACAGTTAAGATAGTCTCTGGATGAGCACTTAAATGCCAGGGCATAGTTGGCTTTGGGCCAAGTGGCAGCACAGTGGCTAGCTTTGCTGCCTCACAGTGTAAGGGACACGAGTTCAATTCCAGCCTTAAGTGACTGTCAGTGTGGAGATTGCATGCCCTCCCCATGTCTGTCAGGCGCTCTGGTTTCCTCCCACAGTCCAAAGACGTGCAGGTTAGATGGTTGGCTATCGTAAATGCAGGGTTAGGGTAGGGCCAGGAGCTAGATCTGGGTGGCATGCTTTTCAGGGGATTGCTACAGGCCTGATAAGTCAAACAGCCTGTTTCTGTCCTGTAGGGATTCTATGATGCTAAATGCAGGCAAATGGCATCAGTGCAGTTTCATGTTTGTTCGTCAGCGCAGACTGAAGGGTCTGTTTCTATGCTGTATGACTTTATGACTATTCCAGCATTTCAGGAGTCATGAAAGGCGCTGAATCTTGTGAATCATAGAGTCATACAGAACAGAACAGAAACAGACTGTTTGTTCCAACTTGTCCATGCCAACTACCTATCCCAAACTGAACTAGTTTCATTTGCCTGTGTTTGGTCCATGTTCATCCAATCCTTTCCTATTCAAGTCCAAATGTCTTTTAAATATTGTAATTGTACCCATCTGTACTACCTCCTCTGGTAGCTCATTCCATACACGGACCACCCTCTGTGTGAAAAAGTTGCTCCTCAGGTCCCTTTTAAATCTTTCCCCTCTCACCTTAAATCTATGCCCTCTAGTTTTGGACTCCCCAACTCTAGGCGAAAGACCTTGGCTATTCATCTTATCCATGCCTCTCATGATTTTATAAACCTTTATATGGTCACGCCTAAGCCTCTGACACTCCAGGGAGAAAAGTCCCAACCTATCCAACCTCTCCCTTTAGCTCAAACTTTCCAGTCCCAGCAACATCCTCATAAATTTGTTTTTGCCCCTTCCTAGTTTAACAAAATCCTTTCTATAGCACAGCGATCAGAATTGTGCACAGTACTCCTAAGTGGCCTCACCAATGTGTTGTATAGCCGCAACGTAGCGTCCCAACTCCTATTCTCAATGTTCTGACCAATGACGGCAAACGTGCCAAACGCCTTTCTTCACCACCCTGTCAACCTGCGACACCATGTTCAAGGAACTATGTACCTAAACCCACAGGTCCCTCTGTTCAAGAAAACTTCCAAGGGCCCTATCATTGACTGAGCAAGTCCTGCCCTGATTTGCCTCACCAAAATGCAATGCCTTGCTTTTATCTAAATTAAACTTATGATGAGGGGTAGGTCATTCATGAAGCAACTGAAGATGGTTGGGCCTTCACCCCAAGCCTGAGGAACTCCTGCAGAGATGACCTGGAGCTATGATTGACTACCATGCTCCTTTATGCCAGGTGAAACTCCAGTCAGTGAACAACTTTCCCCGATTCCCTCTAGCTCTGGTTTTCCTAGGTAATCTTGACACCACACTCTGTCAAACGTGGCCTTGATTTCAAGGGCACTCTACGACAAATATCAATGACTTGGACGACGGCAACTAATGTATGGTTTGCTAAATTTGTTAATGATGTAAAGATAGATGCATGGATAAGATGTGAGGAGGATATGAAATATAAATAATTTGAGTGAATGGGCCAAAATTTGGCAACTGGAGTATAATGTGTGAAAATTGGACTTTTCCACTCTGGCAACAGAATTAAAAAGCAGTATGTTATTTAAACAGAAAGCGATTGTTGAGCTCTGAGGTACAGAGGGATCTGGATGTCCTGGTATGTGTGTCATACAGAAGCCATTGGAATACTGCCAGTTATTACAAGTGGCTTGAAATATGGAATTCAGGATGTTTTACTGTAATTCTACAGGACATTGGTGAGAAAATACCTGGAGCACTGTGTCCAGTTTTAGTCTCGTTATTTCAGAAAGGATAGAATTACATTAGAAACATTCTGAGAAGGCTCACATGACTTATACCTGAACCAGTAGGCAGTGATGGTGGAGGGAATGTGTTTGTGTTTGTTGAAGGGGATGTGGGAGGTTCGGATGTGGGCTATTTCCCTTATTAAGAAAGGTAAAATGGCTGAGCCTGTTTCCATTGCAGTTTTGAAGAATGAGACATGACATTCATTCATTGAAACAGGTAAGATCCTAAGGAGGCTTGACAAGCTGGATGTGGGAACATCGTTTAAATAGAAGGGACCTTCCTGTTAAAGACACGGGGGGAGAACTATTTTTTCTCTCGGAGGGTCACGAATTTGTGGAAATCTCTTCTCAAAGGAAACTTTGGAGGTGGAATCATTGCATAGGACCAAGGTAGATACATTCTCGACAACAAAAGGAGTCAAAGGTTATAAAGATGGACAAAAAAATGGCATGAGGTCACAGTCAGATCCACGATGACGTTAATGAATGATGGAGTAGGCTTGAGAGGCTGAATGTCTGTTCCTGTATCAAATTTATATGTTCACCCTTTTATACTGGCATACATGCTAAGTTGTAATTATGAAGATCAGAACTTACATGCCCCTTTATACCCCATCCAGGCCCACATATCTGCCTTGCCTTTTCTGTCCGTTCTCCATATCCACTTTTCCTGTATCCAGTGTGCTGAATGAATGATTGGTATGTTTGATAAGTCTTTGAAATGATCCTGAAGCCAACTCATAAAAATGAGGCTCTGAACAGATACTTTCAAAGAACACTTCTGGTGCTTAGGTTAAGGACATTGCCTCAGAGGACCTTGCAACGATAGGGGATTCCCACGCAACTGCAGAAGGTGTAACACCTGCCTGTTTACTTCCTCCCTCCTCACCACCTTCCGTGAAACAGCTATATACCCGCACTTCACTCAATCTAGTCCACTGTGATGTGGAGCTGCTGGTGTTGGACTGGGGTGGTCAAGGTCAGTAGTCACGCGACACCAGGTTAGAGTCCAAAAGGTTTATTT
>JAHRHZ010000152.1:0-43987 GCA_024137785.1 Ginglymostoma cirratum | reverse complement strand
AAATAAACCTTTTGGACTCTAACCTGGTGTCGCGTGACTACTGACCTAGCGTACTGTATTCACTGCTCACAACATGGTCTCCTCCAGATGGGGAGACGAAGTTCAGATTCAGCGATTGCTTTGCAGAATACTTACATTCTGTCTGCAAAAGTGACCCTGAACTTTCAGTTGTCTGCTCCTTCCACACAATATCATGTTCTTTGGCCAAAATCTCTGTCTCAGGCTTGCTGTAGTGTTCAGCGCAAGCTGGAAGAACAGCATCTCATTTTCTCCTTGGGAACCTTGCAGCCTTCAGGACTCAATATCAAGTTTAGCAATTTTAGGGCCTGACCACCTTCTTCTATGTCTTTACCTCAATACCCGGAAACCAGGTCTTGTCATCACATGGGCTGCTACCACAAACAACCCATTGTCAGCTATGACCCCATCAGCAGCTATTAATTCTCCCAGATGATCATTACGTATTCCTTTTATCTGCCCAATTGCCGTTCTCTCTCTCTAGGCCCCATCCCCACCTCTCCCCATCTTCAGTATATATGCCAAGCTTTTTTTTTAGCTACAATCAGTTCTGATGAGGGGTCACTGATGAACGCTAACACTGCTTTGTCTCCATAGACCTTCTGAGATTTTCCAGCAATTTCTGAGTTTGTTAAAGTCTCTCATCTGAATGCACGCAATTAGTAATAAGATGGATGAACGGATAGGATGAATAGATAACAACAAATATACTATGCGGGCAATTACAGAAATTGTTGCAAAACTGACCATGGCTGGGAACTGAACATTCAATGCTAGGACTAGGAATCGGTAAGAAAAACAGGAAGAAAGGAAAAGGAGAGAGATCCTCCCAAATATGGAACATTTCCCTTAACTAGGAAGTTACTGCTCATCCATGGCTGACATAGATGGAAAGATTCAACATTGCATCCAATCTGCAAGCGATGCTTTTGGACGTGTAAGTTTTCTATGACCATGGCTCTGTGCTGGCGTCAAGATCCTTTTGTATAAGGCAGTCATCCTTACAACTCTTCTATATGGCTTCTAAATTTGGACTAAGTATAGACATCACCTCAAGATCCTTGAGAAGTTGTGCCAAATTCTCCGCATCAGCTCAGAGGTCAGGCATCCTTGAAGCAGCTTCATTCAGCGTCCTTGAAGCAGCCAATAGTGCCAACATCGAGGGCAAGATCATCCAAAACCAACTCCACAGGGCTGGCCATGCGCTTTGGATGCCTGAGCTCCTACTGCCAAAGCAAATCATCTTCACCCATCTCAAGAAAAGTACTTGATCGAGAGGAGGACAAAGGAAATGTTTCAAAGACTCCCTGAATGTTTCCTTCAAGAAATGCAACATAGATGTCAATATGTGGAAGATCCTTGTTTGGAAGAAACCATTTGGAGGAAACTCCCAAATGAAGGGACAGGATTCTTTGAGGATACCAACCAGCAAGTAGAGAAAAGGTGGCAGAGACAGATCAATTCTGCTCCTGGAAGCTCCTGCCTAATGTGTGCTCAGATATATGGCTCTAGGATCAGCTCATCAACCATACATGGACCCACAGATTCCATCACCCGTGACACGGAATTTCATAAATGGACAATCATACTCATTAGACAGTGATTGCCAGTGATGACGAATCTGTGAGGATTAATGATATGTCTGAAGATTAGGAAAGCCTCAGAAACCAGCAAAAATCAACTAAGAAAATGGAGAAATTGCAGTTTGAGACAAAATTATGAAGAAAAATACATACAGATTCTAAAGGAAGCACAACAGAAGCTAATGTGAGCATTGGACAAAAGGAAGGAATTAATAATCGGGAACTAAAGAAACAGCTGGAGTTTTAGATGAAATAACAGAGAGGACTGATTGCAGTAATGCCAATGATGTGGTGTACATGAGATGTCGGTAAGGCATGGAATTGTAGAATTTTACAGTACAGAAGGAAGCCATTTGTCCAATTATATTTGCACCAGCTCCCAAAAGAGCTACTCAACTATTTTCTTCTCCAGGTCCATCTCCGTAGCCGTTTAAATTAATCACTTTGATATATGTATTCAGCTCTCTTTTGAAACCCTCTGTGGAGTCTGCCACCACCACTCTCCCAGGCAGTGCAATCCAAATCTGAACAAATCTCTGCGCAAATAAACTTCTCCTCATCTAACTTCTAATGCTTTTGCTACAAATCTTTAAATTGTTACCCTTAGTTATTGACATTACAACTAATGGAATGCCAATATGTAGAATGTTTTATCCCGTCAAAATTGTTTAAAATTTTGAACACCTCAATATGTTCACCTCTTAATTATCTCTGCTCTGAGGAGAATTAGCAAAATTTCTCTAATCTTTCCTTGTATCAAAAACATCTAAATTCTGGCATAATTCTAGTAAGTCTTCTTTGCACACTTTCCAAGTTTCCAGGACTTTAAAATCCTTCATTAAATAAGGTGCCCAGAGGAATGGCCCATTGGAAGTATTGCTGGACTGTTAATCCAGACACCCAGATAATGTTCTGGGGACCTGGGTCTGAATCCCACCATGGGAGATGGTGGAATTTGAATTCAATAAATAATTTGATGAAGACCGTGAATCCATTGTCGATTGTCAGGAAAATCACATCTGGTTCACTAATGTCCTTTAGGGATGGAAACTGCCATCCTTACTCTTAACAACTGTTTCAACTTGCCTAGTCACTTCAGGGAATTATGCATGTGAACAGTCTGTTTCTATACTCCTCTCAAAGTTGTACCATTTAGCCTGTATTCTCTCTCCATATTTCTTTACCAAAACGCATTTACCTTACACCTTTCCACATTGAAATTCATCCGACAAGTGCCTGCCCATTTGGCCAACTTGTCAAAGTCCCTCTGACATCATTCAGCATCATCTCACAATTCACTATTATCTGTTAGTATCATCTGCAAATCTAGAGATTTTGCCTTCAACAACTGTGGGAAACCCTGCAAGGCCCATGGGGAATCACTAACTAAACTCCTCATGGAGCTCGTTCAGTATGTGTTCCTTTGGGAGTAGCCGAGCTGAAACTCATCACCTGAGCCCTATGCTGCATTGGCAATATTCCTATTCCTGAACAGGGAGGCCCAGATTCAAGTCGCACCTGCTCCAGAGGT
This sequence comes from Ginglymostoma cirratum, assembly GCA_024137785.1. NCBI lineage: Eukaryota > Metazoa > Chordata > Chondrichthyes > Orectolobiformes > Ginglymostomatidae > Ginglymostoma > Ginglymostoma cirratum. Next base: position 40,855 of record JAHRHZ010000152.1, on the reverse strand, counting down.
GTGTAATAATATCTCTGAACAGATTGATTAGAAAGATAGATTAAATAAGTGTTTTTTAAAAAAGAAAGCAGACTAATGTTTACCCCTCTTCTGCGGTTATGATCTTGCTGAGGTGTCATTGGAGAAGAAGCATGCAGTGTCCATCAATGCTCTCGATGCCTTTACACAGAGGTGGGCACCGTGGGTGATACAGTGCTTTACATCCCTGTCCAACTCCATTATGATTTAGCCCTTTCCCCATCTCCCTACCATCTTTCGCTTTTGTTGTTTACATTGCCCGTAATGGATTTTGCTTGTAATTACTTGTGTCCCATCTGCTCCAGAGGCGTGTAATAACAATTCTGAACAGGTTAATTTAAAGAAAAAACAGATCCCGATAGTTAAAAACTAATAAAAATCATTGTGATTCAGTGGTGGTAAAGCTGTTCTGTTGTGTGCAATAGCACTTTGGAGTATAAAGAAATTTTAAAAATGAAATAAAAGGAAGAAAACACAAGGCAAATACCCCCCTCCCTCTTTTTAAACGCACCCCCCATCACTGTTGATAGTTTGCATTGGCCGTACTGGACTTTACTTGTAAATATTTAATTGGTTACATGGATGATTACTAGAGGTAGCTAAAAGAAAAAGAATCACAAAAAAGTAGTCCAGTGATTTTGCTGGTGGGAAATATCACTCAGTTGTGCACTGCTGGGTAAAACAAAAAGGAGAGATTGAGAAGAACAGTCCTTCATGGTCACCCCAGCCAGTGTGGAAATTGAGCCCACCCTGTTGGCATGACATTGCATCACAAATGGGCCATCCAGCCAACTGAGCAAACTGACCCCCATCCTTCAACAAAACGAACATTGTTAATAGTCAAATGTTAATTATACAACAGCTAGGCTTAATCTAATTTACTAACTTACAGCCACAAAAGATATTTTGTAGCAGTGAATTAGTGAATTAGATTAAAGCTTTTCATCTTGCACTCATTGAGGTCAATTTGTAAGAAATATCAAAGTAAAGAGAAAAAAAAATTGCATTTTATGAGAAAGGAGCACTGATTGATTGACAAAGTAAACTCTGATCTGTATTGGGGTTGTAATGGAAAATGCACCAATTAATACTTAATACTGATAGCCAACTGCCAAACTTTGCTTAAATTTTAAAGCAGGCAGATTGGCTGCTCAGGGCAATGCTTGTACTAATGAATCAGAGAATGGTCATCACCTATCTTACAGTGTCGAAACAGGCAAAGAATAGAGTCCTTTGCATTAATATTTGTAGCTAGGCAAGTGTGCCAAGTTTTGGATTGTCTAAAGAGTACACGACAAAAAACTTTGACAATGTATGATGGTGTTTCTAATGTATTAACCAAGGCACAACTCTTGGAAAGCAGAAGTCATTCTGTTTCAAAAGGACCAATCATAAAACATACGTTGCGTGTCTTCAAGGCCCAGGCAGAAGTTAGTTTGTCCACTGATTAATCTTCAAGTCAACTAGAGCTCAGACTCAAAGAGCCAATTAGACAAAAAAATCAGTTTTATTTAGAATACTCTATCTGAGAAGGCTGTTGGAGCTCCGAGAATGAGTATTTTCAAGACTGCGATCAATAGCTAATTGAGTATTAAGTGATATGGAGATAGAGTTGGAAAGTGGATTTGAGGCAGATGGTTGGCTAATTGAATACTGGAGAAAGTACATGGGCTGTATGGGGTATACCAGCTTCTGTACCTTATGCTCAAGATTTTTTTTATTCTCTCATGGGATGTGGGCATCGCTAGCTGAACTCATTCCAGGCTTTTGACCTAACAACATTGAAGGAATTTCTGAAAGTCAGGATGGTGAGCAGCTTGAATGGATGCTTGCAGGTGGCAGTCAAAAGAATTTTAAAAAATGTTTTATAAAAGTAATTTGCTCGTTTGTCTTATTTATGCATAATTACTCCAATCATACTATTAATTGAATCGTTTTCTTAAGTCCATAGGCTTTTTTCCAATGAGAAGGTCCGTTATACCGATATATGTTTCAGATTGATATGATGGAGACCAGGATCTCCTGGGGCACCTGACTGCATGAACCAATGGGGTCTGACTGTGCAGGCAGGAACCATGACCACGACAACAGAGAAACCAGCCACTTACCAGCTTCTCAAAGGCCCGAACTGAACACCGATTGGAGACCGGACTCCGAGCCCCTATCCAACCTTGTGGAGACCCAACATCATAGCCCAAAGTGTCCCAGAACAAAACCATCTGGAATGCCCGAGGCGGCAACCAGTGTCGAGGACCCTGCTGGATGTACCCACATACCTTTCGGAACAGCAGACTACCCACACCTCTCCCAGGCCCAACCGGAAGCATCCACTTACCCAGAAAATGTGGGAAACACGCTGGCCTGCAAGTGAGACTGAAACAATGCAATTTCAAGATCCCCCTCCCCAGCATCCTCCTGGCAAATGTACAAGCGATTCAAAACAAGCTAGATGGACTTAAAGCTGGACTCACCCATCAAAGGGAATTTAGGGGCTACTGTGCTTTGATTTATAGAGACATGGGACACTCCTGCTTCACCTAAATAACCTTACAACCTGAGGGTTTCTCAATTTACTGGATGGACTGCATGGCATCTTTGGAAAAGACAAAGGGTGGAGAGGTCTGCCTCATAGTCAACACTCTTGATGCTCAGACGTGATGGCCCCACTGAGTTACTGCTCTCTGGACCTAGAATATCTAACATTGAAGCACCTTCCCTACTATCTGTACCTCCTCCAGAACTTCCAATTCCCTGGTCCCCAACACCTCATTTTTACTATGGACGTCCAGTCCCTATACACCTGTGTTCCCCATGCAGATGGCCTAAAGGCCCTCCGCTTCTTCCTGTCCCGCAGAACTGACCAATCCCCCTCCACTGACACCCCCGTCTGCTTAGCCGAACTTGTCCTCACCCTCAACAACTTCTCTTTCAATTCCTCCCACTTCCTACAGACAAATAGGGTGGCCATGGGTACCCGCATGGGCCCAAGCTATGCCTGCCTCTTTGTAGGTTACATGGAACAATCCCTCTTCCGTACCTACACTGGCCCTAAACCCCACCTCTTCCTCCGTTACATTGATGACTGCATTGGCGCCGCCTCGTGCTCCCACGAGGAGCTCGAACAGTTCATTCACTTCACCAACACCTTCCACCCCAACCTGAAGTTCACCTGGACCATCTCCAACACTTTTCTCCCCTTCCTGGACCTCTCTGTCTCCATCTCGGGTAACCACTAGGAAACCGATGTCCATTTCAAGCCCACTGACTCCCACAGCTACCTGGAATACACCTCCTCCCACCCACCTTCCTGCAAAAATGCCATCCCCTTTTCCCAACTCCTTCGCCTCCGCCGCATCTGCTCCCAGGATGAGACATCTCAGATGTCCTCATTCTTCAAGGACCGCAACTTCCCCCCTACAGTGGTCGAGAACGCCCTTGGCCGTGTCTCCTGCATTTCCCGTAACACATCCCTCACGCCCCGTCCCCGCAATAATAACCAAAAAAGAATCCCCCTCGTCCTCACGTACCACCCCACCAACCTCCGGATCCAACGCATCATCCTCCGACACTTACGCCATCTGCAATCAGACCCCACCACGAAAGACATTTTTCCCTCCCCACCCTTATCTGCCTTCCGGAGGGACCACTCCCTCCGCGACTCCCTTGTCCGCTCCACACTCCCCTCCAGCCTCACCACACCCGGCACTTTTCCCTGCAACCGCAGGAAGTGCTACACCTGCCCCCACACCTCCTCCTTCACCCCAATCCCAGGCCCCAAGAAGACTTTCCACATCAGGCAGATGTTCACCTGCACATCTACCAATGTGGTATACTGCATCCGCTGTACCTGTTGTGGCTTCCTCTACATCGGGGAAACCAAGCGGAGGCTTGGGGACCGCTTTGCAGAACACCTGCGCTCAGTTCGCAACAAACAACTGTACCTCCCAGTTGCGAACCATTTCAACTCCCCCTCCCATTCCTCAGATGACATGTCCATCCTGGGCCTCCTGCAATGCCACAGTGATGCCACCCGAAGGCTGCAGGTACAGCAAATCGTATTCAGCCTGGGAACCCTGCAGCCCAATGGTATCAATGTGGATTTCACAAGCTTCAAAATCTCCCCTCCCCCAACCGCACCCCAAAACCAGCCCAGCTCATCTCCACCTCCCTAACCTGTTTTTCCTCTCACCCATCCCCTCCTCCCACCTCAAGCCCCACCCCCATCTCCTATCTACTAACATCATCCCACCCCCTTGACCTGTCCGTCCTCCCTGGACTGACCTATCTCCTCCCTACCCCCCCCACCTACACTCACCTTTACTGGCTCCATCCCCGCCTCTTCGACTTGTCTGCCTCCTCTCCACCTATCCTCTCCTCTATCCATCCTCTATCCGCCTCCCTCCTCTCCCTATTTATTTCAGAACCCTCTTCCCCTCCCCCATTTCTGATGAAGGGTCTAGGCCCGAAACGTCAAGTTTTCCTGCTCCTATGATGCTGCTTGGCCTGCTGTGTTCATCCAGCCCCACGCCTTGTTATCTCGGATTCTCCAGCATCTGCAGTACCTTTTATATCTGTAGTGGAAGTTCACTTTTGGTATACTGGCAGCAGTTTACATCCCAGCCCATGCAAAAGTGAACAGTACACCTGATGAAATATACATTGCCACAAATAGCCATGAGACGGAATAACACAAGGCCTTTTTCATCATGGCCAGTGACTTCAACCAGGCCGATGTGTCGAGTGTGTTACCAAGAAATGATCAACATATCTCCTGTCCCACCAGAAACCCAAACATCCTTGACCATTACGACACAACCACCAGACACCTACTGTTCTATCCCCTACCCTCATTTTGGATAATGAAACCATACGGCTTTGCTTGGCAGAAACTGAAACATATGGATCAGTACAGAAAGTCGTACAGTGCTGGTCTGAGGTAACAAATGAGCTCCTATGTGACTGCTTGGAGTCGGTGGACTAGTCCATATTCCAGAACTCAGCGGCCAACTAAATGAGTATGCCACTACCATCACAGCCTTCATCAATAGGTGTACAGAGGACTGCATGCCAAAGAAGCTAATCTGAGTGTTCCCCAACGGGAAACCATGGATGAATCTGGAGATTTACTCAAGGCCAGGTCAAAGGATCCTGACCTATACAGTAAATTAAGGAATGACCTTCGCCAAGCCATCAGGGACAGCTAGAAACAATAGCAGACTGGACAAGAGTCCCAGACTAACCACACAAACACATGTCGATTGTTGGGCTACAAAGTGAAGTTGAGTAGAATCGCTGGAAACAATGCATCCCTCTCTGATGAGCTCAATGCATTCTATGCTTCTTTTGAACAGAATTTCACTGAAATGGTATCACCTTCCTTGAAAACTCTGGGTGCACCTGCACTTACAGTTACTGCTGCAAATGTCAGATCAGCCTTCTTGAAAAGTGATTGACCCAGATGGAGTCCTCAGCTTTACACTCAATGCTGCATGAACCAGCTGGTGGGAGTATTTACAGACATCTTTAACCTGTCCTTACTCTGATCTGAGGTTCCCACCTGTGTCAAGAAGACCTCTATCATCCTAGAGCCAAAGAACAATGAGTGCAGCATGCCTTAATGACTACTGCTTCGTGGCTCTGATATCCATCATTATGAAGTGCTTCGAGAGGTTAGTAATCGCACATATCAACTCCAGGTTCCCAGATTACCTTGATCCACTACAATTTGCCTACTGTCACAACAGGTTCATGGTGGACACTATTTCTCTGGGCCTACATTCATCCCTGGAACATCTAGATATCAAGGACACCTACATATTTATTGACTTTAGCTCTGCCTTCAACACCATAATTCCAACCAATCTAATCTCCAAACTCCAAGACTAAAGACTCTGCCCCTCCCTTTGCAACTAGATCCTCAAATTCCTGACACTTAGACCATAATCAGTAAGGATAGGTGACAACACTTCCTCCTTGATAATCCTCAATATTGGTGCCCTGCAAAGCTGCATACTCAACCCGTTACCATACTCCTTATACACTCACAACTGTGTGGCCATATACTGCTCTAACTCCATTTGCAAGTTTGCTGATGACACCACATAGTGGGTATGATCTTAAATAACAACAAGACAGAGTACAGGAAAGAGATGGCGAGCTTAGCAGCATGGTGTAAAGACAATAATCCCTCCCTCAATGGCAGAAAAACGAAGGACCTGGTCATTGACTTTAGCAAGCAGAGTGGAGGGCATGGCCTGGTCTGTATTGATAGTGCTGAGGTGCAGAAGATCAAGAGTTTCAAGTTCCAGGGAGTAAATATCACCAACCATGTGTCCTGGTCCACCTACATCAACGCCACAGTCAAGAATGCACAACCACATCTCTACTTCCTCAGAAGGCTGAGGAAATTCGGCATGTCCACAATGATTTTTACTAATTATTTTATAGATGCACCAAAGAAAGCATCCGATCCGGATGCATTACAAATTAGTATGACATCTATTCTGCCCAAGACCGCAAGAAATTACAGAGATTTGTGAATGCAGCCCAGTCCATCAAACAAACCAGCTTTCCATCCATTGATTCCATGTATACTTCCCACTGTCTTGGGAAAGCAGCCAGCATAATCAAAGACCCCTCCCATCCTGGTTATACTCTTTTTCACACTCTTTCATCAGGCAGAAAATACAAAAGTTTGAAAACACCATTCAATAGATTGGGTGGCACAGTGGCTCAGTGGTTAGCACTGCTGCCTCACAGCGCCAGGGACCTGGGTTTGATTCCACCCTCAGGCAACTGTCTGTGTGGAGTTTGCACGTTCTCCCCACATCTGCATGGGTTTCCTCCAGGTGCTCTGATTTCTTCCCACAGTCCAAAGATGTGCAAGTTAGGTGGATTGGCCATGCTAAACTGCCCGTAGTGTGCAGGGATGTGTAGTTTAGGAGGGATGTCTGAGGGTCAGTGTGGACTTGTTGGGCCGAAGGGCCTGCTTCCACACTGTAGGGATTCTATGAAGATTCAAAACCAGCTTCTTCCCTGCTTTTATCAGATTTTTGAACAGACTTCTCACAGATTAAAGTTGACAGAGTCATAGAGATGTGCAGCAAGGAAACAGACCCTTTGGTCTAATTTGTCCGCGCTGATGAGGTATTCTAAATTGATCTAGTCCCATTTGCCAGCATTTGACCCATATCCCTCTAAACCCTTCCTACAAACCCTTCCATTCATATAGCCAGATGCCTTTTAAATGTTGTAATTGTATGTCTTCCTCTGGCATCTCATTCCACGCACGCACCACCTTCTGAGTGAAAAAGTTGCCCCTTAGGTCCCTTTTAAATCTTTCCCCTCTCACCTTAAATCTATGCCCTCTAGTTTTGGACTCCTCTACCCTAGGGAAAAGACCTTGACTTTTCACCCTATCCATCACCCTCATGATTTTATAAACTTCTACAAGGTAACCCTTTAGCCTCCAACACTTCAGGAAAAATAACCCCAATTATTCAGCCTCGCCCTATAGCTCCAACCCTAGCAATATCCTTGCAAATTTTTTCTGAATCTTTTAAGTTTCACAACATCCTTCCTACAGCTTGGAGACCAGAATTGAATGCAGTATTTCAAAAGTGGCCGAACCAATGTCCTATACAGCCAGAACATGGCATCCCAACTCCTCTACTCGATGCACTGACCAAAAGAGGCAAGCATACCAAACACCTTCTTCATTACCCTTTCTACCTGTGACTCCACTTTCGAGGAACTACGAACCTGCACTCCATGGTCTTTTTGTTCAGCAACACTCCCTTAGCCCTTACCATTAAATGTACGAGTCCTGTCCTGATATGCCTTTCCAAAATGTAGCACCTCACATTTATCTAACTTAAACTCCATCTGCCATTCTTTGGCACATGTGCCCATCTGATCAGCATCTTGTTATTCTCAGAGGTAACAATTCGCCAACAATTTTAGTGTCATTTGCAAACTTACTAACCACAGCACCTATATTTACATCTAAACCACTTATATAAATAACAAAAAGCAGTGGAAGCCAGCACTGATCCTGGTCACAGGCCTCCATTCCAAAAGCAACCCTCCACCACCACTCTCTGTCTCCTACCTTCAAGCAAATTTTGTGTCGAAATTGGCTAGTTCCCCCTGTATTTCATGTGATCTGACCTTACTAACCAGTCTACCATGTGGAACCTTGTCAAACGCCTTACTGAAGTCCATATAGAAAACATCACTGGTCTGTTTACGTCAGTCTTTTTCATCAATTTCTTCAAAAAACTCAATCAAGTTAGTGAATCTTGATTTCCCATGCACAAGGCCATGTTGACTATCCCTAATTAGTCCTTGCCTTTTCAACTACATGTAAATCCTGTCCCTCATAAATCACTCCAATAACTTGCCCACCATTGACGTTCGTCTCACTGGTCTATAGTTCCAAGGTTTTCTTTACCACTTTTCTTAAATAATGGCACTATGTTAGCCAATCTCTGTGTTCCAGCACCTCACCTGTGGTTATCAATGATATAAATATCTCAGCAAGGAGCCCAGCAATCACTTCCCCAGCTTCCCACAAAGTTCTAGGGAACACCTGATCAGGTCCCAGGGATTTATTCACTTTTATGTGTTTCAGACATTCAGCACCTCCTCCTCTGTAATATGTTCTCAGGATGTTGCCATTTATTTCCCCAAATTCTCTAGCTTTCTCTTTCTCTGCACTTTCTCTGTAACCGTGACACTATATTCTGTTCTATTACACTGATACACTTACGTAAGGCATGATTTGCCTGGATAGCATGCAAAACAATACTTTTCACTGTGTTTCACAATTATAAATCAAATTTTAAAAAGTAGGTTATCACAGGATAATAGGGATGTTGTCTCTACAGCTGTATTCAAAAATATTTGCTGCGATCTTAGTAGAATAACTATTCTTGGAGCTCAGTCAGACTTCCATAATGAGGATGTATTGGCGACTGTAACAACAAAATATTTATAAACTTCCCTCCTGTTCACCATTATTATGCTTTCTGACCTTTGGCCATGCTTTCACAGCTCATTTAATCCCCTGAATTTCAAGTTAGTAAGGCCCTTTATTTGGCACTTTATCAAACACTTGCAAGACTCTCCAAAACTTCCAAAATAATTCAATCAGATTAGTTAACGTGATTGGCCTTTGATAAATTTATGTTGGCTGTCATCTATTAATGCAATTTTTACTATTAATGTCCTATATTATCATTTCAAACTTTCCCAAAGCCACCATTAGATTGATTGGTCTGTAGCCTGTGATATTTACAGCCTATTTTGAATAAAAAAACAGAAACACGTGCAACTTGCTGCCCTCTGAGCTCTCATAGGGAGGTTAAGAATACTGTGGCCAAAACTTTTCTTTCTTGCTTCATCATCCAAAGATACATCCCCTGCAGACGCAGTGATTTTTCTACCAACTTTTCTTCTTTTCTACCAACTTAGCTTCTCTTTATCTATTTTAACTCGCCCTATCTTTTGACACCTCTTTGTTCAAGTGGCAGTATCCTCTTCTCCTTTCTTCTGTAATTGTCTTTTGGGTTTTAAGTTGTATTAGCTGCTGTTCTTAGTCTTTCTGTCTATTTTATTTCCTTTGTTATCTTTCTCTGTACATCCTGTGTTCTACTTTGTTCTCTGTATATTATGAAACTGACATTTAACATGAGGCTATTTTTACTGTTATATTTTAATCTCTCCTTTTAGATTTTTGGTGAGTTCTGGCTTTGAATGTTATTTCTTTCCCCTCCTGCATTTGTGTCTTCAGAAAGTGAACCATCTCCTTTGTAACTGCCTCCATACTTACAGATCAAACACCAGGAAGTAGAAGCTTGATGATTCATAGTAATCGTTGAGTGAAACTGTAACAGAAAAGAACAAAAGTGTAACTCACCAGTTTAATTTCTAGAGGAACAAAATACTGAAGATACTGGAAATCTAAATGCAGTAATAGGAGAGTCACCAAAGACCCTGCTCAACTTGCTGAGAATTCTCAGCACTTTTTCAATTCATAATTGATTTTCTTTTTTGCCTCCTGAAATCTCCTTGGATTATGACAATCTGCAGCCCAGGCACAAATTGCAATAGCTAGTGCCAACGCCAGTCTCCTCTTCAGCCCCACTGATTATGGCAAGGTTGAGATCGTGAACTTGCCCTCATGCTCTCCAAGTAACATAATCAAGCAGAGTCAGCATGGCTTCACAAAGGGGAAATCATGCCTGACAAATTTATCAGAATTCTTTGAGGTAACAAGTCGGATAGATAAAGGGGAAGCAGTGCATGCAATGTATTTAGATGTTCAGAAAGCATAAGGTATAAGATATCACATGTTGGACTACTTAACAAGAGCCCATAGTGTTGGAGTTGGTATATTATCATGGATAGAGGATTGACTAACCAATAGAAGACACGGCGGCATGGTGGCTCAGTGGTTAGCACTGCTGCCTCACAGCACCAGGCACCTGGGTTTGATTCTACCCTCGGGCGACTGTCTGTGTGGAGTTTGCACATTCTCCCCGTGTCTGTGTGGGTTTCCTTCGGGTACTTCGGTTTCCTCCCACAGTCCAAAGATGTGCAGGTTAGGTGGATTGGCCATGCTAAATTGCCCATAGTGTTCAGGGATGTGTAGCATAGGTGGGTTATTGGGGGATGGGTCTGGATGGGATGCTCCAAGGGTCGGTGTGGACTTGTTGGACTGAAGGGCCTGTTTCCACACTGTAGGGATTCTATGATTCTATGAGTTGAGATAAGGGAAGCATTTTCAGGCTGGCAGTGGAGTACCACAGTGATTATTTCTGATACATAAATGACTGGGATGAGGAAAATAAATGTACTATTGCCAAATTTACAGGAGACACCAAAGGCAAGTGATGAGGATGACACAAAAAAAAATCTGCAGAAGGATATAGACATGTTAATCATGTAGGCAAAAGCTTGACATACTGAAAATAATATGCAAAAATATGTGGTTATACAGGTTGACAGGAAGAACAGGAGAGTTGAATATTATTTAAGTGGTGAAAGACTGCAGATAGTTGCAGCACTGAGGTATCTGGGAGTCATTGAGACTGAATCACAAAAAGCAATCATTCAAGTTTAGCATGAAGGCCAATAGAATGTTGGATTTTATTTCAATGGAAATAAAGTATAAAAGCAGGGAGGTCTTGCTGAAAGGATGTTGTTAAACTAGAAAGGGTGCAGAAAAGATTTACAAGGATATTGCCAGGACTGGAGGGTTTGAGCTAAAGGGAGAGGCTGAATGGGCTGCAGCTTTCTCCCCCCGAACGTCAGAGGCTAAAGCGGTGACCTTATTGAGGTTTATAAAATCATGAGGTGAATAGCCAAGGTGTTTTACCTAGGGTTGGGGAGTCCAAAACTAGAGAACACTGGCTTAAGGCGAGAGGGGAAAGATTTATAAGTGACCTAAGGGGCAACTTTTTTACGCAGAGGGTGGTGCGTGTTTGGAATGAGCTGCCTGAGGCAGTGGTGGAGGCTCGTGTTTAAAAGTCATCTGGATGAGTAAATGAATAGGAAGAGTTCAGAGGGATTTGGGCCAAATGCTGGCAATTGGACAAAATCAAATTGGGATGTCAGGTTGACACAAACGAGTTGGACAACTCTATGACTCCACACAAGGCAACGGTCGGACTACAACTGGGCTCTTGCAAACTGCTTTGGTCCTCTTATCTAAAGGAAAAAAATGCATGAATTAGAGAAGGTATATTAGACTGATCCTGGGTTTGCAGGGACGGTCTTATGAGGAGAAGTTGTGTAGGTTGGGCCTGGTCTCATGATAGTTTAGAAGAATGAGAAGTGACATTATTGAAACATACAACATTCCTAAGGGACTTGACAATGGAGATGTGGAGAGGTTGTTTCCCCTTGTGGGGCAGTCCAGGACTAAAGATCACAAGCTCATGATATGAGGTCATCCATGTAAAACAGTGATGAGGAAGTATTTCTTCTCTTAGAGCATAGAGAATCTGTGAAATTCTTTTTGCAGATGGTTCTAGAGGCTAGATCATAAGGGAATTAAGGGCTATGAGGAAAGATAGGAAAGTGGAGATGAGAATAATCAGGTCAGCTGTGATTTTGTTGAATAGCAGAGCAGACTCAATGGGCTGAATGACCTACTTCTGTTCCTATGTCTTATGGTCTAATTAGAGTCCCAAAACTTATGTATTCACCTTTCACAATAGAGTTGACTTGTTTCGTGGGCTTAAATTCCCTTAACGTTATGCATATTGAGCTGCAGAACTAGAAGGGAGTTCTCACCCTTTACTCAATCACGATAAAAATTATGATGCATGTGATGAAAGGAACTGCTAAGGTAAACATTTTATGGATTATCTGTCAGATTTCAGTGGAATTTTTCAGTTCTGATACCCATTATACATAAAACTATGCTTAGCTTTGCAAAGTACACGATTTCCCACTCTGTGCCTGCAACATCACCAACATTTATCAATCAGAGAAATTACAGCATGTTTGGATCACTGGATGCAATTTCTAAAAAGAAATTCTGACATGTAAATATTGTTGGCTGGGTAAACATTTGTTGCCCAACCCTAACTGCCCTGGAGAAGATGGTAGTGAGTCACCATGTTGAATCGCTACAGTCCATGTGGTGAAGGGAAACCCTTTATGTTTTTAGTGAGGGAATTGGAGGATACTCCAATGCATCTGCTGACCTTGCCCTTCAAGTTGTTGTGTGTTTGGAAAGTGCTGTCAAAGGTGCCTTGGCGAATTTCTGCATTGCATCTCGTACATGGTACACGTTGTTGCCATTGATGGGAAAGAGTGAATGTTGAAGATTTTGGACGGAATGTCAATCTAACCGGCTTTTTTTCTTGGATGGTATCTTCTTGAATGTTGCTAAAGCTGCACACATCCAGGAAACTGAAGAATATTCCATCACAATTGTGTTTGGAGATGGGAGACAGGCTTTGGAAAGTCAAGAGTGAGTTACTCACTTTACTCTGAACTCCGTTTATAGCCTAAGTATGGCTGAATAAGAGTAACTTCTGGATGCTGTGGGGGATTCAACACTGGTAATGCCACTGAATGTCAAGTTGTGATGGTTAAATTTTCACTTGTTGGAGATGGCCATTTTCTGGCACTTATGTATGTTACCTGGTATTTATCAAGTAGCATTCACCTGGATCTTCCAGGTCTTGCTGCGTACGCATGTGGACTGCTAAGGAGCTGCAAATGGCACTTAACAAGGGAAATGCCATCTTCCCATGCAGTCTGTTGAGCTGTAAGAATTTTATATATTTCAATGAGGTGTCCTCTAATTTTCTAAACTCCAGTCAATATGGATCTAATCTCTCCTCATTTGACAAAAGTGCCAACCCAGGAAACAGTCTGGTAAGTTAACTGCAGGTTGCTTTGCTATGAGAGGCATTGTTACAGAGACTTTGAGGAATCCTTTCAGATCCTACATTGTTCTGCCTGCAATTGCATAATCTAACCTAGTAGGCAGTTCTTATTACAACTGTCTGTGTGGTGTTTCCACATTCTCATCGGTCTGCGTGAGTTTCTGCCAGGTGCTCTGGTTTCCTTCCACAGTCCAAAGATGTGCAGGCTAGGCGGATTGGCCACGCTAAATTGCCTATAGTGTCCAGGGATGTGTAGGTTAGGTGGGTTAGCCATGGGAAATGCAGGGTTACAGGAAACAAGGTAGGGGGTTGGGATGCTTTTCAGAGGCTCAGTGTGGACTTGTTGCACTGAATGGCCTGTTTCCACACTGTAAAGATGCTTTTAAAAAAATTAACCCTTTCAGACCCGAAAATCCTCACGGGTTGAAACACCCACAGTAATACAGCAATGCCCTTGGACTGAGAAGACTGGCCTCCAACAACCAAGGGAATATGTTCTCCTTGATTCCCATTGACTTCAGTTGCACTATGGCATCTTGATGAATTCCCTGAGCTAAATGGCAGAGTCCAAATTTCTCTACACTTATCATGGTAGATCATGTAAATCTTTTTCCCATGGCAGACATATCTGGACGAGCACAGTAGGCTGTGGAGCAAGTGCAGATAAGTGGGATTAGTATAATTTTGAGACAGTAGGAACTGCCGATGCTGGAGAATCTGAGATAACAAGGTGTAGAGCTGGATGAACACAGCAGGCCAAGCAGCATCAGAGGAGCAGGAAAGCTGACGTTTCGGGCCTAGACTCTTCTTCAAAACTGGGGGAGGGGAAGGGGGTTCTGAAATAAATAGGGAGAGAGGGGGAGGCGGATGGAAGATGGATAAAGGAACAGATAGGTGGAGAGGAGATGAACAGGTCCGGGAGGCAGGGATGGAGCCAGTAAAGGTGAGTATAGGTGGGGAGTTGGGATGGGGGTTGGTCAGTCAAGGGAAGACAGACAGGTCAAGGAGGAGGGGATGAGACTGTTAGGTAGGAAGTGGGAGTGGGGGTTGAGATGAGAGGAGCAGATAGGTGGGAGAAAGGATGGACAGGTCACAGGGGCAGGGATGAGCTGGGCTGGTTTTGGGATGAGGTTGGGGGTGGGGATGAGCTGGGCTGGTTATGGGATGAGGTCGGAGGTGGGGAGATTTTGAAGCTTGTGAAGTCCACATTGATACCTTTGGGCTGCAGGGTTCCCAAGCGATATATGAGGTGCTGTTCCTGCAACTTTCGGGTGGCATCATTGTGGCACTGGAGGAGGCCCAGGATGGACATGTCATCTAAGGAGTGGGAGGGGGAGTTGAAGTGGTTTGCGACTGGGAGGTGCAGTCGTTTGTCACGAACCGAGCGTAGATATTCCACAAAGCAGGCTCCAAGGCTCTGCTTGGTTTCCCCGAAGTAGAGGAGGCCACATCAGGAACAGCGAATAAAGTATACCACATTAGCGAATGTGCAGGTGAACATCTGTTTAATGTGAAAGGTTTTCTTGAGGCCCGGGACGGGGGTAAGGGGGGAGGTGTAGGGCAGATATAGCACTTCCTGCGGTTGCAGGGAAAAGTGCCAGAGGTGGTGGGGCTAGTGGGGAGTGTGGAGTGAACAAGGGACTCACGAAGAGCGCGGTGCCTCCGGAAGGCAGATAAGGGTGGAGAGGGAAAAATGTCCTTGGTAGTGGGGTCAGATTGTAGGTGGTGGAGGTGGTGGAAGTGGCGGAGGATGATGCATTGAATCCGGAGGTCGGTGGGGTTTTACGTGAGGACGAGGGGGATTCTGTTTTTGTTGTTATTGCGGGGAGGGAGTGTGAGGGATGAGTTGCGGGAAACACGAGAGAGGCAGTCGAGGGCGTTTTCGACCACTGTGGAGGGGAAATTGCGGTCCTTGAAAAACGACGACATCTGGGATGTCCGGGAGTGGAATGCCTCATCTCAGGAGCAGATGCGGCAGAGATGAAGGAATTGGGAATAGGGCACGGCATTTTTGCAGGAAGGTGGGTGGGAGGAGGTGTATTCTAGATAGCTGTGGGAGTTGGTGGACTTGAAATAGATATCAGTTTCCAGGTGGTTGCCAGAGATGGAAACAGAGAGGTTCAGGAAGGAGAGAGAGGTATCAGAGATGGTCCAGGCGAACTTAAGGTTGGGGTGGAAGGTGTTAGTGAAGTGGATGAACTGGTCAAGCTCCTCATGGGAGCACGAGGCGGTGCCGATACAGTCATCAATGTAACGGAGGAAGAGGTGGGGGATGGGGCCAGTGTAGCTTTGGAAGAGAAACTGTTCCACGTATCCTACAAAGAGGCAGGCATAGCTTGGGCCCATGCGGGTACCCATGGCCACTCCCTTTGTCTGTAGGAAGTGGGAGTAATTGAAAAAGAAGTTGTTGAGGGTGAGGACGAGTTCAGCTAAGCGGATAAGGGTGTCGGTGGAGGGGGACTAGGTCAGGCCTGCGGGACAGGAAGAAGCAGAGGGCCTTTAGGCCATCTGCATGGGGAATGCAAGTATATAGGGTCTGGATGTCCATGGTGAAGTATGTGTTTGTTGGTTGGCATAGACATGGTAGGCCGAAGGGCATGTTTCTATGGTGTTTGACTCTATGATTCTAAAATGTGTTAAGACAAACTTTTGATGTTGTCTTTGACCAGGGGGAAAAGAGTCCTCTCTTCCAGAACTGTATTTGTCTCCTTTATCCCTACTCTCTGGTAAGAAAATTGTGTTTAAATTGGTTCACAAACCTGTGCATGCCATTAAAATTGACCTAAAAACTTCTGCTGAGAGCTGGAACAGGCTCCAGAACTGGCTGCACCCTTAACCAATCTATCCTACTACGGCTACAGTACCAACAATGTGGGCATTTGCAACTGTCCCCATAGTCGGATAGATGCCAATATTGTAGCTGTACTGGAATAGCTTGACTAAGGTCAGGGCTGATTCTGGGATCAATGTTAGCTCACAGCCAAAGCTATACTTTTTAATTCAATTTTAGTATGTGTGTACTTGTGCACTTATAGAGTAAAACTTATAGAGAATAGGATGTGATCCCCATCACGAGGGCTGAAATGGCAACTAAAGTGGTGACTTCGGTAAGATACAGCAAGAAAAACTGCTCAGTCTTGTAGCGAGAAATACGCCACCAAAATTTACGCAACTTGCACTTAGTCAAAAAATAGTAATATCCCATCTCTGTCACTCATTGAACATAACATAGACAGTGCAACACAGGAAACAGGCCCTTCGGCCCACTAGGTCTGCGCTGACCATGATGCCATTCTAAAATAATCCCATCTAGATGCATATCCCACTTTTGATGATATTTCTGTCTAAATGCCTTTAAACAAGGACAACAGCAACCCTATCATCCTCTTCAATAATTTAATCTTAAACACCAGAATTCAGTCATAGAAACACAAGCATCGCCGGTACAGCCTGCCCTCCCACGTGAACCCTAAAACAGGGCATCAGAATAAATCAAAGGATTGGACATTGATGAAGTTATATATACTATTATATGTGACATTGCAGGCTGCAATATTAGGACAGAGAATGACAATTTCAGTACCTTTAAAAAGGCAAAGGGGTCAGAAAAGCAACTGAAATAACAATGCAGCTTTTAGCTGAAATTCCCTCCCTAAGGGCACTGTGGGTCTACTGTCAGTGCCTGGACTGCAGGGGTTGAAGAAGGCAGTTCATCTTCACCTTCTCAAGGACAACTAGAGATGGGCAATGCATGCTGGCCAGCCAGTGACACCCACGTCCCACAAATGAATATTAAAAGAACTTGCAAACACAAGATGTAGTTGGATGAATTTCAGTTAGGGATTGCTACTTTAGGAATAGCAACTTTGTTGATCAGATACAAAACAACAGAGATTACACTCGGCTGAACATGATGTTTTATTTGATTATGAACAGTTTTCTTTAAATAACTACAACACAGACATGAATAATTTGCTTCCTTGCTGCTAGTCTTTATCCTCCACGTCGTCCCACATCCACTCGATTACTTTCAATCCAGCTATTCTCTACATATATATCAGTGCTTTTACATCAGATCATGGATTTCCTCAACTAGGCCATCACCTCTCCAATTGTATGTCCAAATTTAAACTATTAGATCAGTTTTAAGTTGACTTATAGAACAAAATGGAGTTTGTTCCAATTTGAAGATGGGGTTTAGTCACCTCAAATACTATGGTGAGCCACTCTCAGTGAGCTCCTCTACTTAGAGTGCATTCTGTGCCTTTGCCACCGTCAATGCTTCCTCTAAGTATTGTTCAATATGGAGGAGTACTGATTTATCAGGCCAGGAGGTGGGAGTTGGAGGTACATGGTAATTAGCAGGAGGTTTACTTGTCCATATTTGACCTGATGATATATGAGACCTGATGGAATCCAAAATCAATGTTGTGAACTCCAGGGACAACTCCCACCTGACTATATGCCACCTTTGCTGGGTCTATCCTGCTGGTGATGAATTATGTCATATTGGCTGGCAGGTGTGATCCTATGTCACACTTTTGCTTACTAATCTTTAGAACAGCTCTCACAACTTTGGCACTTATCCCCAGATGTAAATGCTCGCCACATCTGCTGTCTATGATCATAGCCTCTACTCAATTCTTCAATGGCTGTTCTATTATTTCAGATTTAGCCTGGATGCCTTACTCACTTATATGTGGGTGCCCTGAGACCTGCTTAAGGATGCTGATTTCCTGTGCAGTGGATGTACAAATCTCTTCCAGTTCCTCTGGAGTCAGATGCTCAGATGTGATGTCAATAATCTTTACAGCATATTCTATTTCTGTCTTCCTCTCGATACAGCGCCTGACAATACTGCTAACACCCCTGGGAAGAGATGGAAAAGAACAGTAAATAAACTAGAGATTGACTTAGTCCAAGTTTTTAGCTGAGGACTCATAGTAATTGTCCGAATCTGTAGATGGACTAGATCAAGAACAGCATAACTGGAGAAGGCAGGAGAATAAGATTAAGAAACATATCAACAATGATTGAACAGCAGAACAGATTCGATGAGCTGAATATTGTAGGTAGTATGCACTGCTGCTACTGAGTGTCGGTGGTGGGGGTAGTGGATGCTTGTGGATGTAGTGCCAATCAAGCGGGCTGCTTTGTCCTGGAAGGTGTTAAACTTCTTGAGTGTTGTTGGAGCTGCACTCATCCAGGCAAGTGGGGAGTATTCCATCATACTCCTGACTTGTGCCTTGTAGATGGTGGACAGGCTTTGGGGAGTCAGGAGATGAGTTACTGGTTGCCATATTCCTAGCCTCTGACCTGTTTTTATAGCCGCTGTGTTTATGTGACACGTTCATGTCAATAATAACCCCCTGGATGTGGAGTACTCAGTGATACTAATACCACTGAAGGGTTAGAATGTCTGTTACTGGTGACAGTCTTAGCCTGGCATTTTTGTGACATAAATGTTACATCCCAGTTGTCAGCCCAAGCCTGGATATTGTTCAGATCTTGTCACATTTGAACATGGACTGCTTCAGTATCTGAGGAGTTGTGAGTGGTGCTAAACATTGTTTAACATTTATTGGTGAACATCCCCACTTCTGACCCTATGATGGAGGGAAGGTCATTGATAAAACAGCTTAAAACGGTTGGGGCTAGGACACTACCCCGAGGTCTCCAGAAGAGATGTCCTGGAACTGCGATGATGACTGACCTCCAACAACCACAACCATCTTCCTATGCGCCAGGTTTGACTTTCTTGATCATTTTATGAGCAGTAACATTTTCACCCTATCCACTGTATCCAGCCCACTCATGATTCTGAAGATGCCTCCTTCACTCCAAGGAGAAAGTCCAAACTTCTTCACCCTATCCTTGTAACCACATCCCTGGGACCACCCTTGCACATTGGTTCGACACTCTTCCCGATGCATTCACATCCTTGTGTTGCCCAGAATTGTACACAATACTCCAGCTGAAGTCTTACAACTGTCTTGTGCAAACTCAACATGATCTCCTTGCTCTCGTACTCTATACTCTATTGAAGCCTAGACATTGTATGCTTTATTAACTGTTCTCATTACCTGTTCTGTTACCTTCAATGATCTATATATATCAACACCTATGTTCCTTTGCTCCTGCAGCTGCTTTAGAATTGTACCACCTATTTTGTCTTTCAATGCTCTTCCTACCAAAATGCATAACCTCACACTTCAATGCATTAAACCTCCTTCGCCACCTATTTACCCACTGCACTAAATTATCACCTTGTGGCATTCTCCATTGTCCTCTTCACAGTTTAAACTTCTTCCAAGCTGTATCTGCAACCTTTGAAATTTCCCCTGCACGCCAAGATCTGGACTATTAATATATATCAAGAAAAGCAAGAGTCCCAATCACAGCCTCATGGAAACTCCCTATAAACCTTCCTCCAGCCCAAAAATATCCACTGACCATTCTTCTCTGTTTCCTATCACGCAAAACAATTTTGTATGCACGTTGGTACTGGCCCTTTTAAACCATTGCCTTTCCTGACAAATCTGTTGTGTGGCACAATAACAGAAGTTTGGAAGTCCATGTACACTACATCAATGGTGCTCCCTTCATTGAATCTTCCTGTTACCTCCTCAGCAAGTCAGTTAAACATGATTTCCCTTTAGAAATCCATGCTGAAACTTCCTAATCAACCCACCATTTTCCTTGTGACTACTAATTCTATATTAAATAATTATTTCTAGAAATTTCCCCACCATGATGTCGTACTGACTGCTCTGTAATTGCCTGGGTTATCCTTACAACCTTTCTTGAACAGGCCATAATGCTTGCAATTCTCCAGTTTTTTGGCTCCTTCCTGAGTCCAGGGAGGATGAAAGATTGTGGCCAGTGCCCGCAATGTCTATTCTTACTTGAATACATCTCTTCCCATCCAGTGCCTTGTCAACTTTAAGTACAAACAATCTATCCAACACTTCACTATCAAATTTGAACCTTTTCAGAGGTGTGACTCTGAATCGCAGTTTTCTCCTCTGCCACCATGGCCACGTATTGTCAATTCCTAATTGTTCTTGAAAAGGTAGTAGTGAGCTGTCTTCTCGAACCACTGCAGTCCATTTGGTGCAAGGATATCCACAGTGCTGTTAGGGAAAGGTTTCTAGGAATTTGATCACTGACAGTGAAGGAATAAGGAATCTTCCCAAGTCAGAATGGTGAATGGAAAGGAAACTGCAGATAGTGATTATGTACTCCACATAGTGACCATGGTACGATGTATGTTCTGCCTTTGTCCTTCTAGATGCGAGGTGGCTTCTAAGGAGTCTTAATGACCTCATATTCAGAACCTTTATTTCTGGTCCACTTTTGGGCTTATCTATCATTAACTTAAACCTTACTGAATTACGGTTGGTAATGTGGTGCCCTCTTTCCTGCAGCTCCAACCATTTCACATCTACCTCTTGCCTGCCTTCATTGCCTAAAATTAGGTTCAGCATTGCCCCCCTCTCTTGTAGGACTTCCGATATGCTGCCTTTCAAAGATCTCCTGGACATGTTTAAGGGATTCATAGACGCAATCATAGAATCCCTACAGTGTGGAAACAGGCCCTTCAGCCCAGCAAGCCCACACCGACCCTTGGAGCATCCCACACTGACCCATCCCCCTCTAACTCACCTAATCTACACATCCCTGAACGCTACAGACAATTTAGCATGGCCAATCTAATTAGCCTGCACATCTTTGGGTTGTGGGAGGAAACCGGAGCATCCGAAGGAAACCCACACAGACACAGGGAGAATGCGCAAACCGCACACAGACAGTCGCCCAAGGGTGGAATCAAACACGGGTCCCTGGCGCTATGAGGTAGCAGTGCTAACCACTGGGCCACTGTGCCACCCTTAGCACCCACCTAAGCACTTTGTCTTATCCCAATTAATACTGGGGATGTTGAAATCCTGTACAATTGGTATCCTATTCTTTATACATTTCTCTGAGATTTGTCTATATCAGCGTGTCTGGAGATGATAGTCTGGCAGGTCTGGCAGCATCTGTGAAGGAACAAACAGAGTTAACGACTTGGGTCCAGTGACCCTTCCTCTGTTCTGAGGGAGGGTCACCGGACCGGAAACATTAACTCTATTTTTTCCTTCACAGATCCTGCCAGACCTGCTGAGCTTTTCCAGCAACTTTGGTTTTGTTCCTGATTTACAGCGTCCACAGTTCTTTCGTTTTTTTTGTCTGGAGGTGATGCTGTCTAAAGTCTGACTGGGATGTACAGTGTTATCAACAATTTATCTAGAGAGGATACTGTCTATAATATGTCTAGGTTAGTGTACTATCTACAGGCTGTCTAAAGTTTGTCTGGGGTATAACATGCTGTCTACAGTCTCAACTGTTTATAGCCTGTCTAGGGGTGTACTTTCTACAGTCTATCGAGGGGGATACTGTCTACAGTTTATTGAGAGGCATACTGCCTATAGTCTATCTAGAGGGATATTATCTACAGTCTGTTGAGTGGTCTATAGCTTGTCTAGGGGATACTTTCCACAGTCTGTCCATAGGGTACTACCTACAATCTGCCGAGGAGAATAAATTCCACAATCTCTCTAGGGGGATGCTGTCCACTGACTATCTACAGTCTGTCCATGGGATTACTGTCTAGAGCCTTTGTAGGGGGTTTTCATCTACAGTCTGTCTGGGAGAAAGCTGTTGACTGTCCGTTTAGGAGAAAACAGTCCACAGTCTGTCTGGTGGGGGGGGGGTGGGTAACTGTTACAGTTTGTCTAGAGAGATGCTATCTATAGTCTGCCTACAGGAATACTTTCACAGCCTCTTCTAGGGGTACTACTTTAATTTTGTCTAGGAGGATACTATGAGGTGGGTGGTATCCACACTCTGTCTAGGGGTGGGAGGTACTGTCTACAGTCTGTCTAGGGAGGTACTGTCCATAATCTGTCTCACAGGATACTGTCTACAGTATCTCCAGGAGAATAGTGTCTACAGTCTGTCTACAGGGAAATTGTCTAGAAGGAAGGATGTTGTCTACATTCTGCTCAGCAGAATTCTAATCTACAGTCTGTCTATGGTACGTCTAGGAAGTACCACCTATTGTCAGTCTAGTAGAATGCTGGACACATTCTGTCTAGGGGGATACTGTCTACAGCCTGCTTAAGAGGTTACTATCTGCAGTCAGTCGAGGAGGATAGCTTCTACAGTCCAGCTGGATATTTTCTACAGTCTGTTTAAGGTGTACTGTCTGCAGCCTATCTGGGGGATACTATTTTAATTCTGTCTAGGAGAACATTGTCTACAATTTGTCTCAGGGAATACTGTCTACAGCCTTTCTAGAGGGTACAATCTAGAGTTTAGTGAATGGTGGTACTGGTACTGTCTCCAGCCTGTCTGGTGGGGAAATGAGGTACAGTCTAGGAGAATACTCTCTAAAGCATGTCCAGGATGATACTTTCTGCAGAGTGCCTAAAGGAACACGGTCGACAAACAGTCGAGGACATTACTGTCTACAGGCTTTGTAGAGGGTTACTATCTACAATCAGTTGAGGACGATACTGTCACAGTCTATCTGGGGGACTGGGGGTGTGCAGATACTGTCTGCAGTCTGTTTAGGGAATACTGTCTACAGTCTATCTGGTGGTTAGTGTTAACATTCTGTCTGAGATGGGGAGGTACAGTCTACAGTCTGTCTCGGTGGATACTGTTTATGTTCTGTTTCAGGGAATACTGTCTACAGAAGGCACAATCTCCGGTTTATAGAGGGGGAGGGTACAGTCTACAGTCTGTCTAGAGGAACACTGTCTACAGTCTGTCTACTGGAACACTATCTACAGTCTGTCTCGGAGAATACTGTCTACAGCCTGTCTGGGCAGCTACTGTCCACAATCTGTCTCAGAGAATACTTCTACAGTTTCTCTACATACAGTGTGTCTAGAGGGATACTGTCTACAAACTGTCTAGGCAAATACTGTCTACAGTCTGTCTCAAGGCTTACTGTCTACAATCTGTCCAAGGGGATACCGTCTCGTCTGCCCAGGGGGCTACTGTCAGTCTGGAAGGATACTGTCTACAGGAATGCCAACGACAACCCATCTCAGGGAATACAGTCTACAGCCTCTTTAGGGAATTACTGTTGACAGCCTGTTTGAGGGGATACCGTCTACAGGTTCTTTAGGGCATAACTGTCAACTGCCTGTCTGGGGGAATATTGTCGACAGCTTGTCTAGGGGAATACTGTCGACATTCTATCGAAGGGAATACTGCAAACAGAAGTCTGGAGCGACTGTCCAACCAATCAACTATCGAATGCTAATCCGTTGTTGACTTCCTTTCACCTACATGTGTTGATGGACATGCAGCAATTCCATTGTGGATGGGGTAGGAGCTCCCCATTGTCCTATTTTGTTGCTGGATGGAGAGCCCAATCCATGGTTGTCCTGTTGTTAAGCTGCTGTAGCCACTGGTCACGTGGTCCAGATCTGGAAATACACCCAATTTTCCTGTTGTTGGCTAGTGGCTTCTTGATGTAAAAATCAATTTTTCCAGGATGGTCCCTGGGTATCCGACCTTGTTTTAACCTTGCTCTGGGACAAGGCCCATCCAAAGTTGCCTCTGCTTGTTGTGCTAGCTTTGTCTCAGAGACAGTTGTCACGTTCATGGTTTTTCTCCTTTTGTGAGATGTTGAGCATATGGTGAGAACGCCGAAGATGAAAATGATTGAGTTTACTTCGTCAACAGTGGTAAGCCTTCCAACACATCCCAGCAGTTTAAGAACGTGTTGAGAACACAGACCTTAGAAATCAGCACCTTGATCCTGAGGGCCAACTTGATGTTATTCCAGGCTCCTGAAAGCTTACTGCTGCCCTTGTGTGAATTCAATTCTGCATTGATAAACTGTCATCATGAACTCAAGGTAGCAGAACATATTAGATATTGCCAGTAGAATGTTGTTTAACATGATTGAGAGATGAAATGTGACACCTTGTCCCATGATTACAGTTTTCTTGACACTTATAGTCAGGAAGAATAAGTTACAAGCATGGAAGAGACAATCCATGAGTCTTCATACATAAATTTCCACGTCAGCAATTAATGAGGCATTATTAGTATAGAGGAGTTCCCCACAGGATTCATAGAATTCATTCATAGAATCCTTACAGTGTGGAAACAGGCCCTTTGGCCCAACAAGGCCACACCGACCCTCAGAGCATCCAACACTGACCCATCCCCCTATAACTCACCTAATCTAGGCATCCCTTGAAAACGATGGGCAATTTAGCACGGCCAGTCCACCTAACCTGCACATCTTTGGACTGTGGGAGGAAACCAGAGCACCTGGAGGAAACCCATGCAGACACGGGGAGAATGTGCAAACTCCACACAGACAGTTGCCCAAGGCTGGAATCAAACCCAGGTCCCTGGTGCTGTGAGGCAGCAGTGCTAACCACTGAGCCACCGGAGGATGATATGTCTTTTTGTCTTTGCTTTCAGTCTGGAAAGCTTATAGAGTTTGCTGCCTAATCTAGCATGCAGGCCAGCATGGAGAAGAAAAGTAGGGACTTAGACCAGTGCACGCCCCATTCTTCATTCTGAAACTGACAGAAATGCTATCATCAAATTGTTCAGCAGTGTCACAGAGTGAATAAGTCTGAAAGAGCTTTGATGCAGTTTTCTCTAAGCAACTGTTCTGTTCAATTCTATTCTATACAAAACTGTTTTATATACTTTAGTCAGATCTATAAAAGCAAGACAGAGATATATGTTGTCCTTTACGTTTCTCTATCCAGAAGCACATTGGCATTGTCACAAGATGCTGGCCAGATGATACCAGACCTCCTGAGTTTCTCCTGCACTTTCTGTGCTTATTTTAGATTTCCAGCATTCACTGTACTGTGCTTTTATGCAATAAATCTGCTCATTCCTTCGCTGAAGGAAATCTTGAATTGGTTCCTCATTGTTTCTGATAAAAATAGTAGGCTACATTTTAACTGGAGAAAGGTGTAGCAAGGGATGAAAAGAACTTAAAACCATTTATTATGGCCAACAAAAGTGGTTGAAGGAACAGAATCACTCCAACTCAGTTGCTCATAACAACAGTGTAACTCTCAGCAGTCTGGCGGCATCTTTGTTTTGATTTCTCTCCATTAGCTAAATTCATATCCAATCTGCCAGTATCCCGGTTAATCAGAAATGTTAAATGTTTGTGAACATTCTTCAAATAAATGTAGAAGTTAACATGATGGTCGTGCAGAAAACTTCACCTTGTCATGGGAGACATGGTCACTGACACTAAATTTTATTAGTGCGGAATGAAGCTAGGAACCACTGGCCACAAAGTACATTCATTCTGAGCAGCATGCTCACATTGCAAGACACCCATGTAACAATATCATTCAATGTTTCCCATGTAACTGCCACACATCTTTTTCGGGTTTTTTTAAAACTCAAATGGACTGCTATTTGGCTGAAATACCAGAAGTGTCTTATGACCTAAAAATCAAGCGCTGCGTATTTCTGAGCAGGGCAGTGCAACATTAATTTTTGAAGCAGTGAGAAGGAGAATGAGAAACTCAACGGCACTGAGAGTTGTTTGAATTTGGAAAATCTTGCCACATGACAGCTCTCTGATTGGTTGAGCTGCAGAGTGTAAAACAGCTGTATGTATCAGGCAGCAGAGACAGAAATACATTGACAGTCTCTAAACAGAAAGCTTCTGTTTACGCGGGGAAAATAAAGAAAACCAAGAAAGCTTAAAAGAAAGGATTCTAACAAGATAAGACCTCGGTTCACCTGATCAACTACTGAATTGAAAAATGGCCATCACTCTGCAGACAGTAGCATGGCAACACTGTTTAAAATTCAAAAAAGGCTTTGATACACAACTTAATACATCCTTGAAATCCAGACTTTTGATTTTTGCAATATTGTTTACCTTATCGATTTTTCCCCATCCATAGTATTGTAAACCTATGGCTGATGACTATGAGCTGGTCCATTAAACTAAATCTGTTTTCTGTCAGCCCCATGAATGCAAGAAAAATGGAGGTGGGGGAGTGAAAGGAAGGTAAGTAGCCAGGGTATAGGTTGGATTGCTGGGTATGCTACAAGATCTCTTCCTCAGATTAAGAAAGGAGGTGGCTAAGGTTAGAAGTGGAAATCCAATGCTTAAGTGTTTCCATTATAATAACATGGTTTACCTATTTTTGGGTGCTGGAGGTTATGAGGAAAGTGCATGGGGTGCATGTGAAATCTGCCGTGACTGCAGGGAAGGTGAATAAGGTAGACAAGAGGGACAGAGATAACAAGTTGTGGAGCTGGATGAACACAGCAGGCCAAGCAGAATCATAGGACCAGGAAAGCTTGATGTTTCGGGCCTAGACCCTTCATCAGAAATGGGGGAGGGGAAGAGGGTTCTGAAATAAACAGGGAGAGAGGGGGAGGCGGATAGAAGATGGATAGAGGAGAGGATAGGTGGAAAGGAGGCAGACACGTCAAAGAGGCGGGGATGGAGCCAGTAAAGGTGAGTGTAGGTGGGGGGGTAGGGAGGAGATGGGTCAGTCCAGGGAGGACGGACAGGTCAAGGGGGCGGGGTGAGGTTAGTAGATAGGAGATGGGGGTGGGGCTTGAGGTGGGAGGAGGGGATAGGTGAGAGGAAGAACAGGTTAGCGAGGCGGGGATGAGCTGGGCTGGTTTTGGGATACGGGAGGGGGAGGGGAGATATTGAAGACTCGGCAGGGCTCAGTGTTGCTGTCTCCTCTGGAGCTGCTGGCTGTGGAGGCTGTGGGCGGAGCATTGTTGGCGTCGGCTGTGGGCGGAGTTACGTCGGCAGTGGGTACAGACTGTTCTGAAGACGGGTCACTGGACCCAAAACATTAACTGTGCTTTGTCTCCACAGATACTGCCAGACCTGGTGTGTGCTTCCACCAATTTCTGCTTTTGTAAGAGATATAGAAGTATCTTTTTTTTCCTTCATTTGTTAACGGGTTGAGGGCATCATTAGCTAGGCAGCATTTATTGCCCATCCCTAATTGCCCAGAGGGCAGTTCAGAGTCAATCACATTGCTGTGGGTTTGGAGTCACATGTAGGCCAGACCAGGTAAGGATGGCAGTTTCCTTCCCTAAAAGACATTGGTGAACCAGATGGGCTTTTCCAGCAATCGACAATGGATTCATGGTCATCACTAGATTCTCAATTCCAGATATTATTGAACTCAAATTCCATTATCTACCATGGTGGGATTCGAACACACTCCCCGGAACGTTATCTGGGTCTCTGGATTAACACTGCAACAATAATACCACTAGGCCATCACCTCCCCTCATTATCAAAAGAATAGATAACCTATTTTTCTTCAAATTACACAGCTGAACAAATAACATTATTAAGAGGAACAGGCAATACTCAAGTTTCTTTGCTGCAGAAGAGCAGAGGGCTGAATATTATGTCATTTTTGGTTCATTCACCACAACTGAGAAGGTGATCGTGGATGTCCCAGTGCTCAACAAGAGGAAGAGCATCCGACAGAGGATGACAGTGAGAAGTCACTGAGGAGGTTTCTCAGAGATGTCAACTTGGTCACCATAACTGAGAAGCAGATCACAGAGGACTTTGTGTCGAAGAACGGTGAAGCCCCAAACACTACATTACGGCAGTGTTTGCCTCCATCCTTCCTCTTTGAACCAAATAAAGAGAGAGTAAGACAGAGAGAGGGATTTTAAAAAATTTGGTTGTGACTTGGAAACAGCATAGCCTCAGCAGCATGTATCATCTTGACAAGCAAAGATGTCAGGGTCTCTGGGAAACCTTGTGATGTACATGGCATATAAGATGTGGGAGGTTTTAGATCTGCAAGACATCCAGGATAGTCATACCTGCATGAAGTGCAAGACGGGAGCAATCTCTGAACAACATGTAGCAGAGTTGAAGCAGCAATTATCTTCACTGCATAGCATACAGGAAGGAGAGAGGATTCTGGAAGAGTTGTACCAGAGAGTGGTGAGTTGACATTGTGATACGCAGGCAAGGAGGAGTGCAGAGATGGCAGAAGATCATTCTTCAAAAGGAAAAGAGACAGCAGACCTGGGTTCCTTGCAGCTGTCTAACAAGTATGAAATTTTAGATGCCTATTTAGTGAGCAAAATGACTGAGTCAGGAGTGGATGATTCGCGGGAAAAGCACAGTATCATGGATTTCAAGGCTATTCTGGGAAAAGAGGGAGGCTGGTGGGAAGTTAGAAAGGTGGTCACTGTGGGTGACTCAACAGTTTGAGGGATAGACAGTCCAGTATGCAGCTGACATCATGAATCCCATATGGTCTGTTGCCTCCTGGATGCAAGTGTTCAGAACAGCTGGATAAATTTCTCGAATTGGAGGGTGAACAACCAGTGGCTGTGGTCCATGTGGGCACCAATGACAACATGCAAGATCAGATTCAGGAGTTAGAGAGTAAATTGAACACAAGATCTCCAGGGCAGTAATCTCAGAAATACTACCTGTGCCACAAGTTCACCATCTTGGCAAAGGTAAATGCGTGGCTGGAGGGATGGTGCAGAGTGGAGGAGTTTTGACTTTTGGTACATTGGAATCACGTTTGAGAAAGGAGAGAACAGTTAAAAAGAGATGGGTTTCATCTAAGCAGAAATGGACCTAATCTCCTAGCTGAGAGAGTAAATCATGTAGCGGGGATAAATTTAAGCTTGTAAAGGACGGAATGGGTTGACTAATGAACCTACTTTTGGAAGCATCAGTAAAGGCAAAAGAGAGAAGATGGGGAATGGGAAAAGAAACTGAAGGAATGTTTGAGTGTTGACAGCAAAATCTGTATGGTTGACAGTGAGAAACAGGAAGAGAGCAGTGACCTTGTCTGATATTTATTATAGGCCTACAAATAATGGAAAGGAAGCAGAAGAGAGCATTTGTAGGCTCTGGGGTTATATGCACCTCTATGCCCATTAAAACATCTAATAACTCCTCCTTATTAGTCTTAACATGCTCTTGAACCTCACCATTCCAACTGAAATCTCCGGCTACAATGTCTCTCTCCTCTGTGAATACAAATGAGAAATATTCATTTCAGAAGTGACCACATAATCTGGTTCCGCACAAAGATTACCCCTTTTGTCTCCCTAAAAGGCCACACTCTTTTCCTGACAATCCTCTAGCACTAAATATACTTATATAATACCTTGGGGTTTTCCTTCCACACCCCTCTCACCGTTGCACTCCAAATTTCTTTTTTTGAGAACTTTACACATGCATACTTCTGATTGAACACCCTCTATCTAATGCTCTGTACATGACATATGCTTCCTTCAGATTTTTTACCAAACTCTCGATATTGCTAGACATTCAGGGTTCCCTGATCTTGCTGCCTTTGCCCTTCACTCTTTGAGGGACAGCTGGCGCTGAACTCACATGACACTACTTTTAAAAGACTCCCACTTTCCAGACTTACCTGCAAATAGCTGCTCCCAGTCTATGTTTGCCAGATCGTATCTAATGATATTAAAATTAGCTTTCTCCCAATTGAAACACCTAACTTCTGCGTTAACCTTATTCCTTTCCATAATTCAAAACATAGAACATAGAACATTACAGCGCAGTACAGGCCCTTCGGCCCTCGATGTTACACCGACCTGTGAAACTAATCTGAAGCCCATCTAACCTACACTATTCCAACTTCTCGAACTATGGTTCCTATCTCCAAAATGTTCATGCCCTGGCACTGGCAGTGTCCCTAATTTCCCAAATATTGCAGGAGGAGAATACCGCGGGGCTGAGTTCACCTATTATTTTGAAGCTTACCAATGACAAATAATAAACTGGGAACAAATCATCAATGACTCGTCAAATCATATCTCTCTCTCTCTCCATGCCTATGAAACTACGAATCACAAAAATAAGGACTTTATTTTCTGTCTCCCATCCACAACTATTCTCACAGCCTCTAAAGCTGGTTCCTATGCAGCCAATCCCCTTGCCCTGCATCACTTTTTGAACCCTGATGTCACCTCAGTTTATTTGCCTCTGGATTCAGCGAAGGTTCCATTGACTTTGCTCCTCTCCAACTGCTGTTCCGACCGAGCTCGATCCACTCCTCTCCTGCTCTGACTCAGCTCAATCCTCTCCTACTCCCATTCTGACTGAGCTCAATCCAGTCCCTCTCCTGTTGCTTCTCCAATTGAGCTCGATCGAACATATCGGAAGCGTGTAGATGAGGGCAATGAAGGGAAAGGACTGGACAAGGAGAGAAAGAAGTCCAGTCGAGGTAGGAATCGAGTTCCTTCCCACTTACATCTGCGATTCTTCTGACACTCTGTGTCATTTTCAGAATTTCCAGTTTGTGGGCTCCAGTTGCTTCATCTTTAACATGGATGCACAATCCCTCGGCACATCCATCCCCAATCAG
This sequence comes from Ginglymostoma cirratum, assembly GCA_024137785.1. Classification (NCBI taxonomy): domain Eukaryota; kingdom Metazoa; phylum Chordata; class Chondrichthyes; order Orectolobiformes; family Ginglymostomatidae; genus Ginglymostoma; species Ginglymostoma cirratum. The sequence goes on along the minus strand of JAHRHZ010000152.1, from coordinate 10,020 downwards.
GATGGTCTCAGGGGTCTCTGCTTCTTCTTGGAAAATAGGCTTGAACAGGCCCCATCCAACACCACTCTCCTCTGCCAACCCAAGCTCATTCTCAGTTTGAACAACTTCTCTCTTAACTCTCCTTACTGTCTTCAGGTCAAAGATATGACCATTGGTACCTGCACGGGTCTCTGTTATGCCTGTCTTGTTGTGGGGTACATGGAACATTCCTTATTCCAGTCCTATCCCAATCCCTGCCCATAACTCACTCTCTAGTATATCAATGACATCACTGGTGTGGTTTCCTCTCTCTTGTCCAGAATTGGAAAAGTTTATCTATTTCACTTCCAATTTCCACCCTCCTCGCACCTACACATGGTCTGTTTTTACTCTTCCTTTCCCTTCCTCAGCATCTTAGTTTCCATTTCTGGGGATAGACTGGCCACTAATATCCACTACAAACCCACTGGCTCCCAGTTACCTTTACTAAACCTACTCACACCCTGCTTCCTGTAAAGACCCTATTCCATTCTCTCAATTCCTCCATTTCTGTTGCATCTGTTCTTCAACAAGAGGCCCTCCAAAATGTCCACCATCTTCCTCAACTGAGGATACCCCAGCACCATAGTAGACAGGGCCCTCAGCTATGTCTGAACCATCTTCCACACTTCTGTCCTCAATCTCTGTGCCCTCCCACAACAGCGATAGGGTCCCTCTTTGTCCTCACCTACCATCCCACCAGCATCTACATCCATGGGATCATTAGCTGCCATTTCTGTCACCTTAACTGGGATCCCATGACGAGGCACATAGTGATCCCTCCAGGACACCCTGGCCCTGAACTGTCTATATATCTGCCACTCAATTGTCTACTGATTGATTGAGGATCTATTACAGTAGGGTGTTTGCCCTCTTTATATTCCTAAGTTATACCCACAGGTGTTCTGAAGCTGGACTCAAAACGTTACCTCTGCTTTCTCTCCATAGATGCTAAGTCTCTCCAGCAATTTCTGTTTTTGTTTCAGATTTCCTGCAGTTCTTTGTTTTGTTATACAATTTAGGCCTGTTTTATCTAGAATTTAGAAGTGAAGGGATGGCCTGATCTAAGTACTCAAGATACTAACAGGAGAAGACAGGGTAGATAAACTATTTCCATGGGTTGGAGACTATAGAACTAGGGGACATGGTCTAAAAGTTTTGGCTAGACTGCTCGGGAGAAAATGAAATACTTTGAAAGTTAGCTGAATCGAGAGCTGACAAGCTCCCTGTACTGGATAAACTTCATGGTGATTTTCTTTCTATATTCTATGGTTTCTGGAAAGATGATAGAAGACTGGAATGTAGCAAATGTTACCTCAAAATTTAAGAAAGGGAGGTTGCGTCGGGTTGGGGGCAAAGACAATGGAGAAATATTGGTTAGAATGAATTCAATTGTTTAGAAAATATTCGAATCTATTATAGAGGATGTAGTAACTGAATATTTTGAAAATAATGGTAAAACTGGGCAGAAACATGGATTTAGAAAAGGGAAATCATGTTGAACAAACCAATTCAAGTATTTTCTTAGAATCCCTACAGTGTGGAAACCAGCCATTTGGTGCAACAAGTCCATAGTGATTCTGCAAACTGCATCCCACCCAGACTCACCCCCTACACTATCCCTGCAACCCTGCATGTCCCATGGCTAATCCTCAAATCCCTGAACACTAAGGACAATTTAGCATGGCCAACCCACCTAACCTGCACTGGACTGTAGGAGCAAAGCTGAGCACACCTACACAGATATGGGGAGAATGTGCAAACTGCACACAGATAGTAGTTCAAGGCTGGTACTGAATGCAGGTCCCTAGTGCTGTGAGGTAGCAGTGATAACCACTCAGCTACTATGCCACCTGAGACTGGTCAAGAGCTTCACGTTTCTCTGAGGATATTACGCGTAGCATAGCTAAACGGAGGATATGGTGCATTTGGATTTTCAGAAAGTTTTTGTAAAGGTCCCACACAGAAGTTTAGTAACCAAAATTAGAGATTAGGAGTAAGTTACGACTAAGCACAGAGAATTGGTTAAGAGACAGAAGATTAAGTGTAGGAATAACTGAATCATTCTCAGGATGGTAGACTGTTGGCGGTAGGTTTTGAAAGGATCACTGCTATATACATGATCTATACAAATAATTTACATGTGGATGGTTGAGACCCGTTGTAATATTTCAAAATTTGAAAATGACCTAAACTACCTGATTGTGAAGAGAATCCAATAAGGTTTTGAAATAACCTCAGAGGCTGGTATTCTATCACCAAATCACCCTTTCTTTAAATGTGCACCGTACATGGGCTGTGACCAGTCAGCTAAAAACCAGCGCCCTTGAGTGAGGATACATTCTAATCTTCCATTTATATCTGTCAGCCATGGCTCCCTGATTGGCCCAGGTTAACAATCCCAATCAAGGATCTTGTATACAATGAGATCCACATGGGCATGGTTCCAATCACTAGATCCCTCCCCACCTAAGTGCAGGGATATAGACCTGTTCCTTCTCATGTAGTTTCTTCTGGGATGTGTTCGCCCCAGGTCCAGTTCCTCTGACTTGGACGGGAGTGTGCTGGAACATAGCCCATCTCTTGTGCCAGGAGCGACTTGGGAGAGTTTCCCCACTTCTTCCAGTGGTATAGTATCAAGGCTGCATCCACCTCAGACTTTGAGGTTTCCTTGATGCTAGACAGAGGGGGAGAACCCACGGTTTCTGATTGCCTTTCTGGCTACTCTGAGGGGCCATGCATGTTTTGCTTCTGCCCCATTTGAGCTTTCAAGTGTTCCACATGTTTATTCAGCGCCACCTCACCTACCTGAACATATGCCCCGCACTGGCCTCCCCTTGTACCCATGCTGGGCCATTTCTGTGGTTCTGGCACCAAACTTCATCACCTGGAGTAAACTGTCTCTCTTGCGTAGAGGAGGCATGTAGCAGGCATTGGTATTCCTGTTGCTGCTTTACCTTCACCCCCAGGTCCGGGAATATCAGGTTTAACCTGGTGCACAGTCTTTTCCTTATCAGTAACTCTGCTGGAGCTATTCCTGTAGTTATGTGAGGAGTAGTCTTATAATCAAACAGGAACTGGGAGAGTTTGGTATTCAGTGAAGCTGTAGGCTTTTACTTTCCACTAGATCATTGGACGATGGATAGTATGAGCTGTCCAAACATGCCAAATATCATTCAACTTTCAGAAATACTCAAATTCCCTGCCGGCAAATGACGTCCTATTGTCCATGACCAATCCTGGGTGTCGCAAACAGTGCTCACAGCTTGTTAATCATCCTCCCTGGGCTTGCTGAATGAACTCTATGCATGATTAATCACCTTGAATGAGCAGCCACATTGACAAAGAACATTGAGCCCATGAGAGAATGCATAACTGAGTCCAGGGTTTACCCAGCCATTCCTGCCTTGTTCTTGTTGACACTCTCGGCACTGCTCCACCAATGCAGTTATGCTGGCATCCAATCCAGCTACCAAACATAACGTCTTGCCAACATCTTTATTTTGGAAGCCCCTGGATGACCCTAGTGGACTTCGGCCTGCATCTGGTGGCAACCTTTACTCGGGACAATCACTCTTGCATCACTCCCATAGTAATATGCCATCCCCGATGGTGATCTGATCTTACCAGGTCCAGCAAAGTTTCAGTCCTGGTGGTGATGGCCCTTCTGCTTCCCCTGTTACCACGAACTGTTTCAGCTTTGCCAGGATGGGATCATTTTGCGTCCATAGTCATATACTGTCAGCGGTGAACGGAAGAGTATCCAGAAAGTTTAAAACCAGAGTGGACTCTCCGAGGGATGCACCACCGGAGTATCTGCCAGTGGGAGGCAGTTCAAAGCATCGCCATTTCCCACTTGGCCTCCAACTAGTAATGGTATGCACTGAGAATAAGGGCCTGCCATTGAATTCCACCAGAAGCTATGGACGGCATAGTCTTGTCTTCTTTAAGTGGCCCTAGCAGGGTTTTGTGGTCTGTTACCATGACAAATTTACATCTGTGAAGGTATTGGTGGTACCACCTCACACCAAAGATAAGCGCTGATCCTTCCTTCTCTATATAGGCATAATGCATTTGCCATCAGCCAAGTCCAGGAAGCATATGCTATTCCTCTCCGTTGGGCCACCAGTGAGTGAACACTAACCCGATACCTCATGGGGGTAGAGGTATTGCATGTCAGCATTACATATCACCTCAGATTTTAGTGGGCCAACACTCAGCCTAAAAGCTGCTCTTTGGCTACGGACCATTTCCAAGGCTGACTCTTTTTCAACAGCAGGTGCAAGGGTGCCAAGATAGAGGCCAGATTGCATACAAGTTTCCCATAATAATTCACTAAGCCAAGGAAAGACCTAAGCTCTGATACAGACGTGAGAGATAGGGCAACTTTGATCACCGTCACTTTATCTTCCAATGGGTATAACCCAGTTCTGTTGACTCTGTAGCCCAAGTAGGTCATTTGGGGCACCTGGAACACACATTTTTCATTTTTAAGACATACTCCCTCCTGGGAGAAACATTTAAGCACTATGTCCAAGTTATCTAAGTGCTTTTTATTGGTCTTCCTGATTATTAGCATGTCATTTGGATAAATGGCAAGCTGGGGTAGCCCTTGGAAAATATTCTCCATTGTACGCTAGAAAAGGGTGAAGGCTGATGATACCCCAAATGGCGGTCTCGTATATTGGTATAAACCGTTATGGGTGTTAATAATGTCATACCTCTGGGACTCCTCATCCAGTTGCAATTGCAGGTAGGCATGGCTCATGTTCAGCTTTGTGAAGGACAGGTCCTTCCTCCACCAGTTTTGTGTACATGTTCTCAGTGTGAGGGATTGGGTATTTATGTGGCTGCAAGAAGCGGTTTATTGTTTGCTTAAAATCCCCATAAAAGCAGACTGAGCCATCAGGCTTCACAATCTGTATGGCCAGGGCTACCCACTCTGCAGACTGATGAATCCTTCACTTTCCAGCCTTCTGATTTCCACGTGTGCTTTTGTCAATTTTTTTCAACCAAGTCCACCCCAATTGGTTTTTGGCCCAAGCCTTTTACTATCCATCAGGGATAACTACACCAACTGCTTCTCATTGGAGGCTGGAACTGAAGACATGCCTTTAATCTGTAACAGTTCCCCAGTATATGTTCTCAGTGTGGCCAAGATCTTACATGAACATAAGAGTTGAATCTTGTTGAAGACTTCTCCAACCACTGTTACAGATGGACGGGTATTGGACTCCATGAGAACCAGACATTTAACCAGACATTTATTTTAATCGGCTCTGATTTGGATGCTGCTAAGCAATTTTAACTGTTCCAACCCACATGTAGGTGGACTTTCCAAGGCGTGCAACTCTCCTGGATTCTGGCCATTGAGTTCCCTTACTCCAGTCAGGCCTCATAGGACTCCTTTTCTGTCTCAACTACAATGGCTTGCTGGCCCGAATCTGAAGAATTTCTTAGCCATTTGGCTGAGGCTCAGCTTTGTTGCAGAGTTTTGTTGTGGGCTGGACTAAGTTCCCTCTGCTCAGGATACGTCCTGCGTGAGGCTCTGCGATTGCCTACACTCAATCGATGATCCCCAGGCTCGGACAAACAGGTGAAGGTGACCACTTCCATTGGGATGCTCTGTAGCTCCCATGCTTCACTTGCTGCATTTCCTAATGACAAAGCAAGTTGCAGTTCCTGTTTGAAGTCCAGTTGGGATTCACCTATGGGTGCTTCTGCATGGTTACGTCATTAATCCTACACACCAACCAGTCTCTCAGCATCTCATTCAAGATTAGCCCAAATCATGTGCCTCTGCCAGTCATCTTAACCTTGTCAAAAATCACGAAACAGATTCCCCTCATTCTCAAGCAGCCGAATAAAAACAAAAGCATCTGAGAATTGGAGGAGGTTTAGGATTGTAATATTCCTTAACTAAATCCATCGACTCTTGAAAGGTTTTATTATCTTGTGCATCCCGGAAAGTTAAACTCCTAATAACCAAAAATGCTACACGTCTGCAAGCAGTCAGAAGGATTACTCTTTGGTTTACATCTGCCCCAAAGTCATTTGCCTAGAAAAAATATCACTTTCTTTCCAGATACCAGGCCCAATCTTCAAGCTTTCCAAATTAAGGCACGATGCCAGAAATGCTTACCCCAACTTAAAGTCGATTGTTGTGAGTGAATTTTCTTCAGGCATGACATTGTCTCACAACCAGTGAAATAACTGCACAGAGGCCAGTATCATGTCACCAAGTCACCCTGTATTTACATGTGCACTGTACATGGGCTGTAACCAGCCAGCTCAGAGTCAGTCCCTAGACTGAGGAGACATTCTGAATCTCCTATTTATATCTGTCATCCAGAGCTCCCTGAATGGCTCAGGTTAACAACCCCAATCAAAAATCTCATAGTCAATGAGATCCACGTGGCCATGTTTCTAATCACTACAGGTTTCAAGGAAACTTAGACAAGTTAAGTAAAAAGGCATGAAATGTCAAATGCAATATAATGTAAATAAGTGTGAAGTGCCATGACTGAAAGTGTGAGGATGTGGGAAAGGGAAAGTGATGTGTTGGTAATTGCGCCCCACTGCTTCCACAAACCACTATGGAATGTATAAAATCCCAACGAGACCATCAAGTCAACCAATTTGCCTGACTGACTTCTACTCAGGACAAAGGAAATTTTCATCAGACTCCTTCAGTAGTGGTAAAAAAAAACTATTTATTACAACACACTTTAGCAAAGAGCAGAGGAACAGAAAGGATTTCTAATTTAATACAATGTAACTTAAGCTATATACCTTCAAAAATCCCAAATATACACATGTATATTTATGATTAATAGACTGAAGAAAGATTGTTTGACACTGATATCATGAGTGGGAAAAATAATATAGATAGTGAACAGAAGTCCGAATATCGAAAGTTCAAATTTCATGGGTGGATGAAATTGTGTCACTCTTGACACTTAGCATTGATGACATGCTGCTGTAGGTACATCAATAGCTATTCTTCACTTCAATAGTTGATTCAGCAGACGTAGGCCTTTACTTGTTTTTTTTTGTTTTAAGTCTTCTTTTCTTTCTTTATCCCCATATGATTCCCAAATGGATGGAGAGGAGGGAAAGCTAGATGTTTTCTGTTCACAAGCTCTTGATGTCTCTGTTAATCTTTCACTTACAGCTTTTTAGCAAACTGCAACTCAACCAGAGGACTGTGGTCAAGCAGAATTTCTTTAATTCAAAGTCTGTTGGTGCCAACACAGTGTCAAAGTAATAATCTCTTTGCTTCACTGTCTTGCAGAGCTAAATATGTGCGGCATCCAATCTTTCAAAATTGCAAAATGCTTCTGTTATTTCAGCTATTTAGCAGTCCAACTTCCAATGTGGTCCATATTCTTAAAAATGAAATATGCGATCTCCTTTCATGAAGAGTTGTAGAAAAGGAAGCAAAAAGGTAGAATATTCTTTAAATTTTGAGATTTTGGCAAGTTTTGGTGTCCATAGGTTTTGCACTTTTTTTTTGTTAGTCCATGTAAGATATATTACGGAGCATTGTGTTCATGTTGAGGCAGATGTTTTGAAGTTTATTAACACTATTTACACAGCGACAATATCATTGATGGAAGTCCAGATTCTGTGCCATTAGTGTACATTACAAACACATAACTGACTGAAGACACTACACTGACACCGTTACACAGGGAGTGTGACTGAAGACAAGACCTTTATACCAGAGTGTCACAAGGTTTAATGTCATGTAGCCTTAAAGGCATAGGTGTGGAATCTATCTAATAAAACAACAAAACAGTGCTCTTAATCATGAGTTGCTGGTGCAACAATGAATAAGGAAGGCAAATGATATGTATGGCGATGATATAATCACTAAACTACTAATCCAGAGACCCAGATATTGTTCTGGGGGCCCAGGTTCAAAACCTGCCATGAGAGATTGTGGAATCTGAATTCAGTCAAAATCTGAATTTAAGAATCTAATGATGTCTCATCATGCTGTCAATAGTCAGGAAAACCCCATTTGGTTCACTCATGTTCTTTAGGGAAGGAGATCTGCCATCCTTACCTGGTCTGACCCACTTGAGACTCTGGGCCTCTACAATGTTATTAACTCTTAATTGATGTCTAAGCAATTAGGGATGACAATAAATGCTGGGTTAGACGGGATTAATGCACTTTTAAAAAATGGTATGCACAAGATTAAGGATGTTTCATTGCGGAGCCTTGCTAAGAGCATTTGGAGTATTGTATAAAGTTTGGGGCTCCTCATCTTAAGTAAGGAAAGATTCGTCACAGAAGGAGTGCAACAAACGTTCACCAGGATAATACCTGGGATGGCATTTATTTTTCTGAGGAGAGGTTCTGTATTCCCTAGAGTTTTGAGTAATGCGAGGATGACGAGTTACTAAAACTTATAAAATTCTTTGAAGATCTGACAGAGTAGATGTAGATACTTTATTTCTTTTGGCTAATGAGCCTACAACCAGTTTATAGGATTTTAGGATAAGGTTGGGGAGGGGGTGTTCAAACTGAGATGAGGAGGAATTTCTTCACTTAGAAGGTAATGAACATTTGGAATTCTGTACCCCAAAAGACACTGAACATAATTAAGACAGAAATCAATAGATTTCTGGAAACAGTGTGGGAAAGTGGCATTGAAGTAGATGGTCAGATGTAGCAGGCTATACATGCAGAATAGACTGCTTCTGTTCCTTTATTCCCACCACCATAGGCACACTGTGGAGACCATGTGGATAGTTTTGAAAAATGACAAAACAATTTAATACAGTTCTCATTCATTCATACTTGACTGTGAAAAAAAAACTTGCATTCATGAAATCCACTCAAATCTTGTAAAACTATTCAAGTGATTGCATTGCTTATATGTAAAAACATTTCTAACCACATTTTGTATCAAATTTTTAAAGCTGTCTATTGTAATATGCACTCAGAAAATCATGCAGAGATAATAATATTATTAATAATAGCTTTTAAAATTCAACCAAGCATTCATTTTGACATACATGTATCCCTTGGGAAATCTCAATGAAAACCTCTACCAAAAATGCATGAAAAGTGTAATGTTTTTACTAACCTCTGCCAGATGCCTGATCAAAGGACTTCTACCCTGTTATACTTCCTTGTTTAAACAGCAGGGAATATAAAATAATCTTCAGATCATGATACTTAAACAGATTTTATCCCTCCTTCAAGACAATTTATATCCACTCCATAAATTTCTAACTCCCACACTGCTAGATTAAGGTAACTGTTAAAACTACATCCGTTGGAACTCAGAACTAAGTCAAATTGCACAGGTGAGCTTTGGGAAAAATGGGATGTCTGAAATTGCGATAACTTCTCGGCTCCATCCGCTATTTTTAAAGTGAAGTCTTTCTGGCTCCGCAAGAATCTGGTCTTCCTTCAGTTCACATTTCAATACTTAATTTAAACAATTACTCAATAACAGCTTATTCGGAGACATTAAGAGAAATGATTCAGAAAACTAAACAAAAAATTATGGTTTTCTAAACTATTGCTGAGGCCATCATTTGGTTTGATAGTACTGGATAAAATTTAACCAAATTATTTTAAATAAATCAAGCAAAGCCATAAGGTCTCACCGGCCAAGAACATCCTTTGGATCATATTTGGCATAAAATTCCTGGGCTCCTTCCCAGTCTGGCATCTCCTCCTCACGGGTCATGACACCTGACTTTTGGGAGTGACTACGCAATTAATCAGCAGTTTGATATCCTTATTGTGGCATCAATTACCTAAATCAAGAGAAGAAAACTGTTTCTTTAAAGGATACCAATAGTGTCAGTGACAGGGAAGGGGCGAGTGGAGGGCGGGGCGAGGGGGCGAGGAGAGGGCGGGGCGAGGGCGCGAGGAGAGGGCGGGGCGAGGGCGGGGAACGGTGAGGGCGGGGCGGAGGGGCGGGGGGGGCGAGAGGGGGGGGGGAGGGGGGGGGAGGCCGAGTGGAGTGGGGGGGGG
>JAHRHZ010000151.1:1632001-1644354 GCA_024137785.1 Ginglymostoma cirratum | reverse complement strand
TTCCAGGCACCTACCACCCTCTGTGGAAAGTACTTTCCCCGTGTATCACCCTTAAATTTTTCTCCTCTCACGTTGAACGCGTGACCCCTCGTTATTGAATCCCTCACCCTGGGAAAAAGCTTATCTCTATCAACCCTGTCTATACCCTTCATGATTTTGAAGACCTCAATCAGGTTCCCCCCTCAATCTCCTTTTTTCTAATGAAAACAATCCTAACCTACTCAACCTCTCTTCATAGCTAGCACCTTCCATACCAGGCAACATCCTCGTAAACCTTCTCTGTACCCTCTCCAAAGCTTCCACATCCTTTTGGTAATGTGGTGACCAGAACTGTACACAGTATTCTAAATGCGGCCGAACCAAAGTCTTGTACAATTTTAACGTGACCTGCCAGCTCTTATATTCAATACCCCGTCCGATGAAGGCAAGCATACCATATGCCTTCTTGACCACTCTATCCACCTGTGCAGCCACCTTCAGGGTACAATGGACCTGAACTCCCAGATCTCTCTGCTCATCAACTTTTCCCAAGGCTCTTCCGTTTACAGTATAGTTTGCTCGAGAATTAGACCTCCCAAAATGCATCACCTCACACTTGCCCTGATTGAACTCCATCTGCCACTTCTCCGCCCAACTCTCCAGTCTATCTATAGTCTCCTGTATTCTTTGACAATCCCCCATGCTTTCTGCTACTCCCCCAATCTTCGTGTCATCTGCAAACTTACTGATCAGACCACTTATGCCCTCTTCCAGATCATTTATGTATATCACAAACAACAGTGGCCACAGCACTGATCCCTGTGGAACACCACTGGTCACCTTTCTCCATTTCAAGAAACTCCCTTCAACTACTACTCTCTGTCTCCTGTTGCTCAACCAGTTCTTTATCCACCTAGCTAGAACACCCTGTGCACCATGTGACTTCACTTTCTCCATTAGTTTACAATGGGGAACCTTATCAAACGCCTTACTAAAGTCCATGTAGATGACATCTACAGCCCTTCCTTCATCTATCAACTTGGTCACTTCCTCAAAGAACTCTATTAAGTTAGTAAGGCATGATCTCCCCTGCACAAAACCATGTTGCCTATCACTGATAAGCCCATTCTTTTCCAAATAGAAATAGATTCTATCCCTCAGTACCTTCTCCAGCAACTTTCCCACCACTGATGTCAGGCTTACTGGTCTGTAGTTACCTGGAATATCCCTACTACCCTTCTTGTACAGGGGGACGACATTAGCAACTCTCCAGTCCTCCGGCACTTCACCTGTGTTTAAGGATGCTACAAAGATATCTGTCAGGGCCCCAGCTATTTCCTCTCTCGCCTCCCTCAGCATCCTGGGATAGATCCCATCCGGTCCTGGGGATTTGTCCACCTTAATATCCTTTAGCCTACCCAACACATCTTCCCTCCTTATGTCAACGTGATCCAGAGTAAACAAACTTCTATCTCTCATCTCAACATTCATCATGTCCCTCTCCTCAGTGAGCACTGATGCAAAGTAATCATTGAGAATCTCACCCATTTTCTCAGGTTCGACACAAAACCTTCCTTCCTTATCCTTTAGTGGACCAACCCTTTCTCTAGTTACCCTCCTGCTGCTTATATATGAATAAAAGGCCTTGGGATTCTCCTTAATTCTGTTGGCTAAAGTTATTTCATGACCCCTTTTAGCCCGCTTGATTCCTCGTTTAAGATTGGTCCTCCTCTCCCGATATTCCTCCAAGGACCGTTCTGTTCTTAGCTGCCTGGACCTTATGTACGCCTCCCTTTTCCTCTTGGCTAGTCGCACGATTTCTCCTGTCATCCATGGTTCACGAATCTTGAATCACGAATAATTGGCAGATTCTATAGTTAGCAAAATTGACAGACTTTTGTACAGACCTGAGCAGCTCCTGTTTGGCATATGATTTCCCTGATGTAGGACAAATGAATTTCCAGGATAAAGTAGAACCACTTTTGGGAAGACAGGTAGATTCCCACCTCAAGCCCCACCCCTATCTCCTATCTACTAACATCATCCCGCCCCCTTGACCTGTCCGTCCTCCCTGGACTGACCTATCTCCTCCCTACCCTGCCACCTACACTCACCTTTACTGGCTCCATCCCCGCCCCTTTGACTTGTCTGCCTCCTCTCCACCTATCCTCTCCTCTATCCATCCTCTATCCGCCTCCCCCTCTCTCCCTATTTATTTCGGAACCCTCTCCCCCTCCCCCATTTCTGATGAAGGGTCTAGGCCCGAAATGTCAAGCTTTCCTGCTCCTATGATGCTGCTTGGCCTGCTGTGTTCATCCGGCCCCAAACCTTGTTATCACAGAATATATTGGTGTTTGAGACAATACTCAAAATACATGGGAGAAGAGTGTCACATGTTCCCTGAAAGTTCACTAAACACCTGGAAAATTTCAATTACTGAGGCAAACAATGGGTGTAAAGTTATCCCAATAAATGAAATGGATATAATCTGTGACAAGCGGCTCATCCATTTGAAAGCTGCTTCTCTGTCACATCTCCTGACAGGCTCAATGTGAACCGATCAGCAGCAAATGTGGGAGAGATGCAGTGAGAGTGCTGGCAGGGAGCAAAGCTGCCAGAGGAAGTGGGGTTGATAAAAGTTGGTGGGATGGAAAGTGAGATTTGCGAGGCTGTCGCCCAGGTATTGTCATTGAATACTCCAAAGATAACTGTTTTCAAACACAATTTCTTGTGAGATCTTTATCTCCGTTCACCGCACTCCACAAAACTCATGCCCCACTGATTAATGACTCCCCATTTTGATATATCTAATTTATACCCAATTAACTGAACATTAATATATCCATTACCCATTCCCTCATTTCATTGGTATTCCTTCATACCATTTCAGATGAATACAGGTTCCCCTTTTCCTTTTTGAATAAGTCAATCTATAATAATAGAACAAAACACAAAAAATGACAACAGACTATACTCCCATTGTTTGTCAATTAAACTTTGGAGGTCTTTCCATTCCTCCATTGCTTTAAAACTGTAATATTGTTTCATACATTGTGTTGAATGTACGCTATCCCATAATAACTTATTATTGATGTAGTACTCAATGGTTATAGCTGCTGAATCCTGTTCAGAATTTCTTCCAATACCATTACTAGGAAAAACACCATATTTACATCCTCACTTAGAATGAGAATCTTTGCTGCGAAGATACATTTTACTACTCTTCCGAAAGTTTTAGCTTCCCATGTTAAAGGGCAACATTTACTTCCTTTTCCACAAGAAAAAATCCAAGCCTCCCTGAGGTGGATCCTATAAACAACTAACATAAGAAGCATCACTGAAAAATATAATTTCATGTTCCTGGCATCTCCCAGGTGGAATTTTTTTAAAAAACTGCGCCATTTAAAATTTTTTTGTCAAAAAATGTCTTTCACCGTGGAGTATTTCATAGTTGTACTCCACCCTGGGACTTCAAAACTGCCATCTGCCCAGGCGATTCAGCTATGCAGTTAAATATTACAGTTCCTCCATTTCTGTCTTTTGATAGCTGCTGTATCTTTTTTGAAGCCTGAATTTGACTAATAAGAATGGAGCAAACATTTTCCAAATAGGATTGCTGATGCAAAGTGACACTTGATCTATTCTGCCTGACTTCCAATCCAATGTATTTCCCGTGCTGTACAATTATTATGATCTAATCCTTGCCAAAGTCTTGCTCAGTCCTTTCCATTCTTTAAACTTCCCTCTCTTTATAATAAACCATGTCTCCCAGATTGAAACTAATTTCTCTTTGCTTTACCTTAGATGTTTTTAAACAACCTATTCAGATATGTTATGGCACACCTCTGAAACAGGTGGGACCCAAACCTGGGTCCTCTTCACCAGAAGCAGAGACATCACTGCTGCACCACAAAGCTTGTTGAATTCTTTCTAAGACTTTGGCTTTAATGATAGCCTTTCTGCCTGCATAATGTGTTCAAATTATCTTAAAAAGTAAAACTGCTTATAGGTCTTGCCAAGTTGGGAATCGATTATTGTTGATGGAACTTTTAGGATTCTTACCAAAATTTTAAATGACATGGATTATATCTTCCCACTACATACAATGAATTCTTAGCATGTACAACTTACATCACTACAGATGATGATTAACGACAACTTTTATGAACATTTTGTCCAACTCTGCATGGTTCCTTGCACATAGCCAACTCTAAAAGAGCTTTCTGCTGCCATATTCTGACTTGTGAAAGTGATGACCTGTGATATTACCATGAAACTGTTAATTGAGAGAGACAGTTTTTTTTTCTGGGGACTTGGGTTCAAATCCCTTCATGGAAGATGGTGGAAGTGAATCCAATTTTAAAAACATCTGGAATTCAGTGTCTAATGATGACCATAAAACCATTGTCAATAGTCAGAAATACCAACTTGGTTCACTAATATCCTTTTGGGAACAAAACTGCTGTTTGGCCTTCACCTGGTTTGGCCTATATGTGACTCTTGGCCCACAGGAATGTGATTGACTCTTAACTCTTTAGAATTTAGAAAGTTAAGGGTGATCTGTTCAAAATCTTCCAGATATTAACAGGAAAGGACAGGGTAGCTAAAGATAAACTATTTTCAGTGGTTGGGGAATTCTAGAACTAGGGAGCATAGTCTAAGAATTATGACCAGACTGTTCACTTCTACACACAAAGGATTGTAGATGTTTGGAACCCTCTTCCACAAATGGTAGCCATGATGTGGAGGTGCTGGTGTTGGACTGGGATGGACAGGGTCAGAAGTCATGTGATACCAGGTTATAGCCCAACAGGCTTGTTTGAAATTACAAGCTTTTGCAGCACTGCTTCGTCAGGTGAAGACATAAATGGTGGCAGTGTGTGCTGGCTCAGTTGTTAATTTTAAATTTGAGACAGATAATTTTTTGTTAAGCAAACGTATTAAGTGACATGGGCCAAAGGCAGGTATATGGCATCAGGCCATAGACCAGCCATGATCTCATTTAATGGTGGAACAGGCTCAAGAGGCTGAATGACCTAATCCTGTTCCTGTTTTTTTCACTCGTTATGGACAACCAATTGAGTACAGTTGGATGAGGTACAGGATGGTCAAGGTTCTAACTCCATGTCTGAAGTTTTCCAGAAAATCATTAGCAGTTTGGGATTAAAACAATTGAAACCAATTGTGTACCATCCACAAACATGGGCAGATTTGGAGAGATACTGGAAGCATAAATCCAAATTAGGGAAGTTATGGTGATCAAAGGAGGGGGAAAATGCAACATAGGAAGAAATTAATGTGCAAAAGTATAAAAAGAAAATGACAGGAAGGGCCAGAGAATGCAAATACAATAGCAAATCAGCAGATAACATGAGAGGTCACAAAAACAGTAAAATGACAAAATCATAAGCCATCCATTTTGGCATTCAAAACAAAGCAGATGAACGAGTAGTACAAATTAGAATTTGTGGTAAGTGCAGTCTCGTTGCTGTAACTGAGACATGGCTGTAGGATGACCCAGATTAGGATGTGAATACACGGTTAGGAAGAACCGGCAGCTGGGAAAGGGTAGAGGAGTGGTTCTGTTAATTAAAGATAATAACAGCACAATAATAATTAAAATGCAGGAAACCAGGACATAGAAGCAGTCTGATTGTGATAAGGAATTGTAAGGGCAAGAGGTCACTTGTGGGAGTTGTGTACAGAGTCCCTAACAGTAACCATATAGTAGGACAGGGTATCAATGAAGAAATAATTAGAGCTTGTCACAAGGGTGCAACAATGATCATCAGGGATTTTAGCCTCCATATAGACTGGAAAAATCAGAGGAGAAAGTAGTCCAGATAAAGAATTCTTTGAATGTTTTCAGGGCATATTCTTTGACCAGCATGTTTTGGCACCAATCATAGAACAGGCTCCATGAGACCTGCTTTTGACCGATGGAATAAAATTCATTACTGACCTCATAGTGAAAGCACCCCAGGTGGCAGTGACAATAATATGATTGAATTTTGCATGCAGTTTAAAGGAGAAAAGTATGGGTCCAAGACCACATCTTTTAAAATAAAGTAAAACAAGACCAGTTAAGAGGGCAAGAAAGCAGAGCTATCAAAAGTGGACTACTGTTCAGATGAGGAATAGGTCAATCGAGATGCAGTGGCAAACATGAAAGGGGATATTTCAGAAAGTGCAAGATAGATACATTCCAACAAATAAGAATTTGGACCCACCATCTGTGCTTAAGTAAAAAATGTCAAAGCTCATATCAAACTCAAAGAAAATACATATAATTGTGCAAGATAAGCAGCAGGTCAGAAGATTAGAAAGAATATAAAAAAAAGCAAAGTATCATTAAAAGATTAATAAGGAGGGGGAAATTAAAGTATGAGCAAAAGTTAGTCAAATGTATTAAAAACAGACAGGAAAAATTTCTTCAGATAAGTTATTAAAAAATGATTTTACTGTGTGAGTGTTGGTTCAATAAAATGTGACTGGGGAATTTGTACTGGAGGCGAAAGAGAAGGCAGACGAATTGAACAAATATTTTTGTCAGTTTTCAGCAGAGAGGTTACAAGTAGCATCCTGGAAATGGCTGTAAATCATGAATTGAAAGAGAGGGAGAAACTCAAAAAAATTTATCATTGCCAAGGAGCAGTACCGAGCAAATTGTTGGAACTGTGAGATGACGAGTTCCCACATCCTGATGGATTTCATTCCAGAATTTCATTAACAGAAGTAGCCAATGTGAGTGATATGTTGATTTAATTTTCTCAGATTTGTTAAGTTCAGGGAAGGTTTTGTTTACCTTGGAAAATAGCTATTGTAACTTCTTTTTCTCAAAACTGGAGATAAGCAGAAAGCAGGAAATTATAAGACACTTAGCTTAACATCCATCATCAGGAAAATGTTAGAAGCTGTCACTAAAAACATTAAAATAGGATAGGTTTAAGGTAATCAGGCAAATCAACAGAGTTTTGTTGTGGGGATGTCACATTAAACTAATTTATTGGAATTCTCTGAGTGGTGAATTGTGTTGCAGATGCAAGGGAGCCTGTGGACGGTACTGTACTTGAATTTCAAGATGGCATTTGAGAAGATGCCACATCAGAGATTATTGCAGAAAATAAAAGATTATGGTGTAAGGGATAACATGCTGACACATCTGGAAGATTGGCTGCCTAACAGGAAGCCGAGAGTAGGAATAAATTAGTCTTCTTCAGATTGGCAGGATGTCAAGAGTAATGTGCCATTGGGGTCAGTGCTGGAGCATCAACGATTTGAAGTTTTATTTTCATGATTTGGATGAAAGGACTGAAGGTATGGTAGCTAAATTTGCTGATGACACAAAGGTAGGTAGGAAAGTTAGTTGTGAAGAGGACAGAAGAGATTAGAGTGTAAAACTAAAGCACGTGGAATTTGGGATAGATGCATAGAAAACTGGTTGGCAGACAGGAAACAGTGGGAATGAATGGCAGGCAGTAACTCGGTTGTACCGTGGGGATCGGTGCTAGGACCACAGCTTTCACAATACATATTAATGGTTTAGGTGATGGAACTAAATCTAATATCTCCAAATTTCTAACTAACACAAAGCTGAGAAGGAAGGCGAGCTGTGACGAGATTGCAGAGATGCAAGCATAGAATGCTTCTGGCCCAGGGTTTCAAGGAAGTAGTTGAGATTTCTTGTGTCTGGCTTTGAGATGTGAGCATTACAGCCAATGTTAGCACTTATTGCCCACCCTCATTTGCCCTTGAGAAAGTGATGATGAGCTGCTTTCTTGAACTGCAGCGGTCCCGGTGATAAAGGTGCTCCCACATTGTTTTGAGGGAGGAAGTTATAGTTTTTGAACCCACTGATAGTGAAGAAATGGTCTGTATATTTGCAATTCAGGATGTTGTGTGACTTTGACAGGGACCTGTATGTTTCAATGAGATCATCCCTTATTCTTCTAAACTATCTGAGCTTTGCTTATAAGAAATTCCTCCATACCAGGGAGCATCCTGGAGAACCTTCTCTGAACTGCCTCTCATGAAATAATATTTTTCCTTGAACAAGGGGACCCAAGTTGCCCACTGTGCTCCAGAAGTGGCACCACTAGGCACTTGTGCATTTGCAATCAGACTTCCTGACTCTTGTACTCCAAACCTTTAAAATAAGGATCAACATTTCTTTAGTCCTCCTGATTCCCTGCTGTACCTGTTGTTTTCTCCTTTTAATTAGTACTCTGTTCCCCTGTCCTCCCTTCCAAAATGAACAACTTCTCATTTTCACAAATTATACTCCATTTGCCATGTTTTGCCCATTTACTTAACCTATCAGAATCTCTCTGTGAACTGTTTGTATTGCTCTCGCAAGTTGTCTTTCCACCTATTCTTGCGTTGTCTGCCAATTTGGCTACAGTACAATTTGCTTTCTTTCTGCAAGTCATTGATACATATTGCAAACAGTTGATATCCCAGCGCTGATCCATGTGAACCCTCCTAGTTGCAGTAGCCAACCTGCGAAAGAACCCCCTACCCTCATTCTTTATTTCTTGCCCATTATTCAATTCTCTATATCCATGTCAATATACTACCTCGAGCACCTTGTTTCTTGTTCCCCATAACTATCTCCTTAGATTCATTTTCTGGAGAGCCTATATTCACTTTGACCTCTCTCTTCCTCTTTCTGTATTTAAAGAAGCTCTTATTATCAATGTTTATATTCCTCACTAGTTATCCTTGTGATTTTTCTTTCTGTCATTTTTGTCTTCCTTTGCTGGATTCTGAATTTTTCTGAGTTTTTGTAGCTGTCACTCACTTTTGCTTCCTTATATGCCTTTCCTTTCAATTTTATGCTTCCTTGGTTCGCCCTGGTTGGTTCATCTCTCTCTTAGAATCTTTTCTCCTTCCTGGAATATATTTTTGCTTAGAGCCATGATTTCCTTCCTGCATGTCTGCCACAGATTGAGCACTATTCTTTCCTGCTAATCTATCCACACAATCCACTTTAGCCAACTCTATCTCATTTCATTCTAATTCTCTTTAAGTAAAATACACTTTTTTCCGAGCCAAGTTTCTCACTCTCAAACTGAATATTAAATTCTTTTCATGTTCTGAACACTACTTTTTAGGGAATCTTTTGTTCTAAACTTTATTACGTTATTAAACCTGCCTCATTCCCCATTACCAGGTCCAAGATCTGCTCCCTCGTTGACTCCATGTGTCTCCTGTCTTTGTTGTTGTAGATAATAGAGACTATGAGGTTTAGAATGTGCTGTTGAAAGAACCCTGGGGAGTTTCTGCAGTGCACCTTGTAGATTGTACACATTCTTGCCACTGTGTATTGGTGGAGAGAGTGAACAAATATGTTCATGAATGGAGAACTGATCAAGTGGATTATTTTGTCTTGGATGGTGTTCACCTTTTTTGACTGTTGTTGAAGCCACACTCATAACCAGCCATGGGCATTTGATTATCTCCTTTCATGTTCCTGCTCGGCGGGCAGGCTATGGGAGTCATTAAGTGAGAATAGAAGAAATTGCAACTCACTTGAGAGTTCCTATTTCCCTTCTCTTGTTAACTACATTATGATTGAGTTGAGTTTCTATTTAATAGGAGCAACCAGGATGTTATTCAGGGATTGCATCCCAGGGGAGTTGGCTAGAGATGGTCTGACTGGAACTTTCTTAATTTAAATATTATTTGTTGTTTACCAGCCCAAGACTGTTTCTTGCTCTACCCCAACACGGCTAGTCTCAATTTTTAAACAAAAACTCATTCATTGATGTGGATGTCTCTGTCTAGGCCAACATTTATTGTGCATTCTCAACTGCAGTTACAAGTCAACCACCTTGCTGTGGAACTGGAACCAGACTGGATGAGGACTGCAATTTTCTTCCCTAACAGCTGCACCCTCATGTCTTTGTAGTTATCTTTACTTAATTGTAATATTGTTACATCTAATTCAATGTCCTCTCTCTCAAACTGCAGGGTGAATTCTCTGGTATTATGATCACTACCTGAGGGGTTCCTTCACCTTTGGCTCCCTTATCCAGTCTGCCTCATTATAACACCAAATCCAGAATTGCCAGTTCCTTAGTGGGCTCTACTGCAAGGTGCTCCACAAAGCCATCTTGTAGACATTCCACAAATTCATTTTCTTCAGATCTGTTAACAACCTGATTTTCCCAGTCTATCTGTACATTGAGAAGTCCCCCATGATCATGGTTATGGTGCCTTTCTTACCTATCTTTTCGATCATCTGATTCATTTTCTGCCCCACAACCTGAACTGCTGCTCGGACGTCCGTGCATAAGTCTGTATTTCAGGGTATAATTACAGGGGCAAAAACAAAGTTGCTGGAAAAGCTCATCAGGTCTGGCAACATCTGTGAAGGAGTAAACAGAATTAACGTTTCAGGTCCTTCACCGGGACCCAAAACGTTAACTCTGTTTTCTCCTTCACAGATGCTTCCAGACCTGCTGAGCTTTTCCAGCAACTTTGTTTTAGTTCCTGATTTACAGCATCCGCAGCTCTTTCGGCTTTTATAATTGCAGGGGGCTCTGTTTTTAAGGTTTGTTTAAATAGGACTCTGTGTTTGAGGCGTTATTGTCAGAGGTTCAGTTCCGAAGCAGCGCCTCAATATAGTGGGGCCAGAACTGAGGGTGGGCCACTCAATTACTGGGTCTTGATCAGAGGATTAGATAGGGTGGACTGTGAGAGCCTTTTTCCTCGGATGGTGAAGGCTAGCACGAGGGAACATAGCTTTAAATTGAGGGGTGATAGCTGGAGGACAGATGTCAGAGGTAGGTTCTTTACTCAGAGTAGTAAGGGCATGGAATGCCCTGCCTGCAACAGTAGTAGACTCGCCAGCTTTAAGGGCATTTAAATGGTCATTGGATAAACATATGGATGAGAATGGAATAGTGTAGGTTAGATGGGCTTCAGATTGGTTTCACAGGTTGGCGCAACATCGAGGGCCAAAGGGCCTGTACTGCGCTGTAATGTTCTATGTTCTATTGAAGCACTGTCAGAGAGTGAGAATTGAGAGAGTGCAGAGGGTAAATACTTCAGTAATGCCTGATTGAAGGTCAGAACTGTGGGAATGCCACATGATTTAAGGGTCATTCTGGAAGGAGTGCAGCTTTGTTAAAAGGTCAGTATTCATTGTGAGAAGTTATATTCTGTTACTAATGCACTCCCTCAGTTCTGACCCCCTGACAATGACAAACTGGCTAAGAACTGACCACCTGTCAAATTGGCACTGCCTCTGATAATAACCCTGATAACTGAGGCTCTGATAATAAACTACTCCCTCAGTACTGACACACTGCTCATGAAGCCCTCCCTCCCTCAGCACTGACCTTCTGACACTACTGCATTCCCTCAGTGCTGACCCTCTAAACATGCGGCACTTCCTCAATTCTGACCACATTCAGACGGTAGCGGCTCAATTTGATCCTTTGATAGTGATGCACTCCCACAGTCCTGACCCTTTTACAAAGGGGCACTGGAAAAAAACATGCAGTCTGAGAATAAGGTCCTCTCTCAGGACTGACAGTCCAGTACTCCTTCAGTACTGACAGTCTGATCGAGCTGCAGTACCAAGTGACCCGCTAATCATGAGCCATTCTCTCGCTTCTGACCCTATTATCATGAGGCATTGCCTCAGTATTGACCATGTGACAGTAAGGCACACTCTCAGCACTGTCACATTGATAATGAGGCCCCTCCCACTCAGAACTGACCCTCTGACAATGAGCCAGGCCCTCAGTAGCGACCCTCTGACAATGAGGCACTCCCTCATGACTGACCCTCCAGCAATGAGGTACTCCCTCAGTTCTGACATCCCAACAGTGCTATTATACCTCAGCACTGACCCCTTGATCATGTCGCACTCCCTCAGTTCCGACCCTATGACAGTGAGGCACTGGTTCAATAATGACCCTCTGACATTGAGGCACACTTTTAGGATTAAATCTCTGACATCCTCAGTTCTGAATCCCTGACAATGTGGCACTCCGTCAGGACTGACACTTTGATCCAGCTGCAATACTTCAGCACGAACCATCTCATCGTGAGGCACACCCTCAATTCTGATGGCTTTCATAATTCGGAACTGTCTCCGTTTCGACGCTTTAACAATGAGGCACTCCCTCCCTCAGTTCTGATCCTCTGACAGCGCTGTAATTCCTTCGTACTGAGTTTCTAAATGTGTGACACACCTTGAAATCTGACTCTTTGGCAATGAGCCACTCCCTCAGTTCTGACCCTCTGACAATGAGGTCCTCTCTCACTCTCACCCTCTCACTGTGCTGCAGTATGTCAGAGTGACATTTTTCTCTGAGGTACGAACACAGTGAAGGCTTCAGCTGGAACAGCAGTTGATTCGA
>JAHRHZ010000151.1:1614192-1631601 GCA_024137785.1 Ginglymostoma cirratum | reverse complement strand
TCCTCTCCTCTATCCGCCTCCCCCTCTCTCCCTATTTATTTCAGAACCCTCTTCCCCTCCCCCATTTCTGATGAAGGATTTAGGCCCGAAACGTCAAGTTTTCCTGCTGCTTGACCTGCTGTGTTCATCCAGCCCCATGCTTGTTATCACAGAACTATGTTGTTGTTTTTGCTTCAGGCATCCTCAGTTCTTTCAGTTTTTCCTGACAGAGGAAGCGAGAGTGGGCAAGAGGTGACTCGGGCCCGGGCCGTGAGGCGAGGCAGAGCGGCCCCCTCTGGTGGCCAGGAGGAGGAATCAACAGCTCCTGTCTGAATGAATGAAACTCGTTTCTTGCTTTTTTAAAAAGAAAAATGTACCACTGGGTCCTTTATTCTCCTTTGAGCATCCTGACACGCACAAGAATTCCTGGAGGCCTGGCACTCAAACCAGAACTCCACACCTGAACATCAAACAGTTTTTGCGCCCCGCACTTACTTCTCCAACCACGAATCTAACCCTCCCTCTACTGACCCCTTCTCCTACCTCCAACACATCCCCTCCTCCTGAACACCACCCCGAGGCCTCTTACCCTCCCTCAACCTTCTCATCTCCAACTGCCGTCGAGACATCAATCGCTTCAACCTCTCCACCCCTCTCACCCACTCCAAGCTCTCCCGCACAGAACATGCAGCCCTCCGCTCCCTCTCTAACCTCACTAAGGTGACATGGGTGGCGCAGTTGTAGTATGACACATTGACCTCTACATCGCCAAGGCCAGGCGCCAGCTCTCCCGTCGCGCCCCTTTGATCATGACTCCGCTCCCAACCACCAAAACATCATCTCCAAGACCATCCATGACCTCAATGCCTCAGGTGACCTCCCACCCACAGCCTCCAACCTCATTGTTCCCCAACACCGCACTGAGACCTCTCTCTCCTTCCTGCACCTCTCTGTTTCCACCTCTGGCAACCACCTGGAAACTGATATCTATTTCAAGCCTAATGACTCCCACAGCTACCTAGAATACACCTCCTCTCACCCACCTTCTTGCAAGAATGCCATCCCCTATTCCCAATTCCTTCGCCTCTGCCGCATCTGCTGCCAAGATGAGGCATTCCACCCCCGGACATCCCAGATGTCCTTGTTTTTTGAGCACCGCAATTTCCCCCCCACAGTGGTCAAAAACACCCTCGACCGCATTTCTTGTGTTTCCTGCAACTCATTCCTCACACCCCTTCCCCATAATAAAAACAAAGACAGAATTTCCCTCATCCTCACTTATCACCCCACCAACCTCCAGATTCAATGCATCATCCTCCGACACTTCTGCCACCTGCAATCTGACCCCACTACCAAAGACTTTTTTCCCTCCCCACCCTTATCTGCCTTCCGGAGGGACCGCTCTCTCCCTGACTCCCTCATCTGCTCCACACTCCCCACTAGCCCTACTGCCCCTGGCACTTTTCCCTGCAACCGCCTATCTACTCCCCTTACAATCGAATTCCCTATGACTATAGCCCTTCCAGTCTTTTTCCCACCCTTCTGTACAGCAGAGCCCGCCACGGTAACATGAACCTGGCTACTGCTGCCTTCCCCTGGTGAGCCATCTCCCCCAACAGTATCCAAAACGGTATACCTGTTTTGGAGGGAGATGACCGCAGGGGACAGTGGCTCAGTTTTGAAAATCCACAATTACATGTGAATCTGAGCTAGTGGAAGGCTATCCCTTACATTCCAATTGACCTACTGGTCTGAATCATGTTAATATTTTCATTGTTATGCAGGGCACCAAGTGCGTCTCCCTCTTGTTACATTCACGATGTGTTTCAATGCCGTCCACCACTCCCTGTGCCATGCAGAGTCTCTTTGGTTTCTCAGCATTTGGTTTGTGACATGAAGGCTCCACCTGTGGTCCCAATATGACATGACCTGCCAAAAGTTTCTGAGCCAATACTGATGCCAGCAACTACTTATGAGTTGGGGTCCTGAAGTACTTGGGAAATAAACCGTACTTATTGCGTCATGTCTACATCTCAGCACCAAAGTTTTCAAAGTATGTGTGAACATTGGACAGGTGTTGAACATTCTTTAAAAGAATTATTCCAGCAATGGAGGTATCAGCTACGCTCATGGCTTTGAGAAGCTTGGCATTTCTGTTTAGGTTGGAAGTGATATTTTTTAAACAGGTGTCCTCAAAATTGTGGGTTATCTGGCCCGAGAAAATGTTATTAAACTACTCCCACTCTCAGAGAGGTGGAAAACAAATAGATGCTCAGGTTATTATCAAAAGAACAATTTACAGATTAAGGTGAAAAAGAAACAAAGAATACTTTGTGAGGAGCTGAAATGAATTGTCTGAGATTGCCTTGGAACTGTGTTACACCAGAACGCAATTGGATCAGTAACAGAGCAAAGCAAATTAGTGCAATAACAGGCAAGTGTAAATGAGGCGACCTCCTACAGAGAGATGTGAAGGATATGGTACAATGAAAGGTCAATTGCTTTACTACAAATAATCTTAGATGATGTGAATTATTTGAGACATAGGTAATGATGGCCCATGGTAGAGCCATGGTAAGGGCTCGCTGATGTCAGAGATTCATATAATACATGGTCATTACTGAGAGACAATGTGAGGTACATTCCCTCAACACCACGTTGCTGCACAAAAATCAGACACTGATTATAAAGCAAGCTCAGTTTAAACAGTGCATTAAGGAAGAGGAAAACAAAGTGGATGCAGCAAACCAAATAACATCCATACTAAAAACCAATACACTGTATTTATCTTAAGGCAGCATTATCACAACAACAGACTGTCTCTTTGTTCATAAAGTGGCGAGACATGAACCACAAGTCCTGGAAGTTACAGAATCTGTGCTTGAAGTTGATGTTTGTATCGTTGCAGTACTCCATGAGGTGCAGTGAATGAATTAGCACAGTGGTAGTGTCCCTGGCTCTGAGCTGTTGGCCATGGGTTCAAGTTCCAGCTACTCTCGAGGTGTGTTGTTACATCTCTGAACAGATTGATTAAAAGAAATCTGTACAGAATAGACAAATACCTGCAGGAATGTGTCCAACAATTAACATAACTTCTAATTGTGATTCTTTCCTCAATGAGGTCAGAATGACCCAGGCACAATTCAATTTCAGTGACAAACATCTTCTACCAACTGGGAATGATAAAGTTATCGCCGTCATTGGTTCAAAAATTTAAGAAAGAAAAACAACTTCCACAATGTTGCAACATCAATTTCCCTGTAGGGACACAGAACATAAAGGGGAAGTCCCGAGAATGTAACGCCTCAGAGTTAATGCTTGTATATTATTTGCAGCAAGGGAGGATAGCCACTGTATGCTGAAAATGCATCTACCAATTCAATTAGCCAGGAAAGTTTTCTACATGATCCTTGCTATCATTGGTGTTCCTGGTAAGTCTCTACAATTAAAGACTATTTGTGGATGAGATTTCCCCTATTTTCCTTGTTAACCAAGAGATTTATATTCTATTATAGTGTTCGGTGTTATACCCACTTCCAAGTTGCAATATCATACAGTTAAATTATTTTAAAGTCTTAAATCTCATAAACCCAGTGTTCTCACATTCCTGCGAGTATCAATGTTTGTGTGATTGTATTGCTAGCAGCACATTAACTCCTCCCTACCCTTTTGGTAGCAATACAGGAAAAGGATTTAAAACTGCTTAATCTCCTTTACACAGTATGGTTTTCAGATTCTGTTTGCTATGACAGTTGAATGTTAAGAATCATGCTATTGTCTTGGGTAACTATTGAGGTTATCAGCTTTTCCAATTATGGGAATGATGAACATTAAGGAATCATTTTCTTCTTTGAGTCTTACAGCATGGAAACTGACCCTTTCAATCACCTCTTCTGCACCAACCAGATACCCCAATCTGATGTAGTCCCATTTGCCGGCATTTGACTCATATCCATGTAAGCCCTTCCATCAAGATATCTTTTAAATGTTGTAATTTTACCAGTCTCCACTGCTTCCTCTAGCAGCTCATTCCATACATGCCTTGACTTAAAGCTGTAATCTGCAGTGTCTGCCATTTGCTGATGGAATGCATCCCTATGAGGAGAGACATGCGCAATGGTCAAGTATACTTTTTTTTGGATTTCAAAATGTAGGTTCCAATCATGAGTAAGAATTAATAGTTAATTCCCTCTACCTTCTTAAACATCGGATTTTTCATGATATGCTTCATTCTGCTTCCCCAATGCAAGTGGTTTGTTTCTGAATCAGTCCAGATCTACGCATTGAGGTCCATTTTCCTTTCTGACCATGGTTATCCACTCATCTCTGAAACCTGAGCATGCCTTAAACCCCAGTAGACACGACCCATCCTCACTGACCGCAGCAAGTCATTTTCTGACAAAGGTGCCTCAACAATTTCCCACAGCTTCCCTCCAAAGGTGCAGGTTGGATGTTAGTCATTAGATTCCATTTGCTCACCATTCTGAGTGGAACTGCTCCCCCCCCCACCCCCCATCTATCACTTTTCCTGGGTGCTCCTACTTCACCTCTGATTCTGGAACATTTACAAATGTTTGACACCCCTTAATCTTCTGTTGCTGTCTGCTGGATAAACTGGAGGGGATTTTTTCTTTTGTTAGCACAACACACTGCATAGCTTCTCCTGGCCAATCTCAGACAGGTTCTTTACCTTCTTCAGCTTTGATGGCAATCCTGGACTTAGTTTTAGGGAATGATGCTGAGCAAGTGGCTAAGTATCAGTGGGGGAGAATTTTACACAGTGATCATGACTCAAGATTGACATGGAAAAGGACAACTTCTAAACTGGGGAAGGCCGATTTTAATAAGATTGTGAGTGATTTGGACAGAGCAGAGACTTTTAGGTTAATCCACATCAGAACAGTGGAATGCATTTAGTAGGGAAATAGGGAGATTACGGGGCCAGCATGTTCCACTAAAGATAAAGGGTAGTACTCAGAAATATGTGAACCCTGCATATCAGAGGATATACAGGATCAGTTTGCAGATAGTACAAGAATTGGTGAAGTGGTAAATAGTGAGAAGGATAGCTTTAAATTACAGGATGGTATGGACGGGCTGGTTAGACGGATTGATCAGTGGCAAATGGAATTCAATCTGGCTACGTGTGAGATGATGCACTTGGGCAGGAGACATGAGGCAATGGAATGCATGGTAGATGGTAGAAACCTGGGAAGCACTGACAATCAGAGGGACTTTGGTGCACATGTACACCTTAAGGTAGCAGTACAGCTTGATAAAAGGGTGAAGAAGGTATAAGGAATGTTTGCCTTTATAAGCTGAGGCATAGAGTTTAAGAGCAGAGGAGATATGCTAAAACTGTTGCCTAGGTCGCAGCTAGTGTATTGTGGAAAGTTCTGGATTCCACATTATAGAAGAGATGTGATTCCCGTGGATAGGGTGCAGATATTTCCAGGATGATTCCAAGGTTGGAAAGTTTTAGTTATAAAGAGAGATTGGGTGGTCTGGGGTTGTTTCCCTGTCAGCAGGGAAGATTGATGGGGGATATGATCCAGATGTATGAAATTGGTCGCCTCATTATAGGAAGGACGTGGAAGCTTTAGAGAGGGTGCAGAGGAGATTTACCAGGATGCTGCCTGGACTGGAGGGCAGGTCGTATGTGGAAAGGTTGAGGGAGCTAGGGCTTTTCTCATTGGAGCGAAGAAGGATGAGAGGTGACTTGATAGAGGTGTGCAAGGTGATGAGAGGCATAGATAGATTGGAAAGCCAGAGACTTATTTCCCAGGATGGAAATGACTATTATGAGGGGGCATAATTTTAAGGTGATTGGAGGAAGGTATAGGGGAGACGTCAGAGGTAGGTTCTTTACACAAAGGGTGCGTGGAATGCGCTGCTGACAGTGGTAGTGGGGTCAGATACATTAGGGACTTTCAAGTGACTCTTGGATAGGCACATGGATGATAGTATAATGTAGGGTATGCAGGGTAGTTTGATCTTAGAGTAGGATAATAGGTTGGTACATCGTGGGCTGAGGGGCCTGTACTATGCTGTGTTCTAAAATTATATGGGGTATAGACAGCGTAGAAAGGAAATAATTATTCCCCTTTGTGGACAGGTCAGACCAGGGGCATTGACTCAATATGTCAGGGAGTTTAGAGGGGATGTGAGGCTTTAGTTTTCCACCAAGAGTGCAGTACATTCTGGAACTCACTACCTGTAAGTATTAGAGGCAGAGCCCCTGATAACATAGAAGTCTTTAGATGTGCACTTCTAATGCTAGGGCTCTGGGCCTAATGCTGGAAAACTAGATTAGAATAGTTAGGTCATTATTCTTGACCAGCATAGACTCTACAGGCTAAAGCACATTTTTAAAAAAATTCTGTACTATAGACATTTATGTCACCATCACCTCTCCAACTACTATGTGGCCCATTGGCTTTTCGACTAATATTTCCAACAAAGCCTCTGGCTCTAACAATGACCCTGACTGTAATTGTCCCAACTCTTGTTATGGGTCTGTTTCATTGTTGCAGAGTCCAGCCACATCAGCAACTTTGCCAGCGATGCAGCATTCTATGTCAGTACATTTGAAATTGCAGCTACCCGCCACATTGAACACGCCATCCTCTGGCATTTTGATCTGTTCAGCTACAGAAACCATGTAATGTGACTTGCCTTCGTATCTTTTCCCACTGACTCTGGGGATAGACAGGGTCACACCTCCATCATTTGCCTTTTTTTACCCTTGGTACATCTCTGTTGAAGTACGAGTTTCATTCTCTCTTACCTCCTGTCATCCGCACAAAAATATATGTAGGTGGGACTGAGATTAATGTTCACTTCTTTCACTTTAGTTACCTGTCCGGAAATCGTCTGTAAAATGGGAGTGATGACATGTGTCTAGACAGATTATTTTGCTGAAGGTGAGCTGTGGGTCTGCCTGAGCTTCATATCAACAGCCAGTTCAACTCTGCATTCTGCCTTTGTGTATGTCTCCTACACCTTTACATTTTAAACTGAATGATGAACAACCTATCATTAATTTGCTAAAACTTGCAGGAATCCACATCAAAAGTAAAGTATTTGGTGTAAATTCACTGCAATTAACTTCTTGGATGTGATGTGTTGATAATTGAGGAGATTTAATGCAGCTATTTAGGGGTTGACAATGGTGCAGTTTGGCATTTTGTTTGTGTTACCTGTATTTCAGTGCATCCACAATGTTGATTCAAACAACAGAGTCTGCCCCTCATTCTCCGTCATATTTTCAGATGATTGGGGTTTGCTGCTTGATTAGATTTACATTGGCCCTGCCTCCCTCAGCATTCACTGTTCTTGTACATTAAGAATATTTCCTGCTTAGAAATCACATTTCAACAACATGTATTATCACTGCGTGGGATCATCATCCCTTTGTAATTAAAATACATCTGCCCTCCAACTGATCATTAAAAAATTCTCTTGCCTCTTCATTTGTTGTAGGAAAAGTTTTGGAAAGGATTATAAGAGATAGGATTTATAATCATCTCGCAAGCAACAAGTTGATTGGAGATAGTCAACATAGATTCGTCAAGGGCAGGTCGTGTCTCACAAACCTCATTGAGTTTTTTGAGAAGGTGACCAAGCATGTGGATGAGGGTAGGGCAGTTGACGTGGTGTACATGGACTTCAGTAAAGCCTTTGATAAGGTTGCACATGGTAGGCTATTGGAGAAAATGCGGAGGCATGGGATTGAGGGAGATTTAGCATGTTGGATTAGAAACTGGCTTTCTGAAAGAAGGCAACGAGTGGTGATTGATGGAAAATATTCAGCCTGGAGTCCGGTTACTAGTGGTGTGCCACAAGGATCTGTTTTGGGACCACTGCTGTTTGTCATTTTTATAAATGACTTGGACGCAGACATAGGTGGATGGGTTAGTAAGTTTGCAGATGACACTAAAGTCGGTGGAGTGGTGGACAGTGTGGAAGAATGTTGCAGGTTGCAGGGAGACTTGGATAAACTGCAGAATTGGGCTGGAAGGTGGCAAATGGAGTTCAATGCAGATAAATGTGAAGTGATTCACTTTGGGAAGAATAATAGGAAGGCAGAATACTGGGTCAATGGAAAGATTCTTGGTAGTGTGGATGTGCAGAGGGATCTTGGTGTCCAGGTACATAGATCCCTGAAAGTTGCCACCCAGGTTGATAGTGCTGTTAAGAAGGCGTACGGTTTCATTGGTAGAGGGATTGAGTTCCAGAGCCGTGATATCATGCTGCAACTGTACAAAACGCTAGTGCGGCCTCACTTGGAATATTGCGTACAGTTCTGGTTGCCCCATTACAAGAAGGATGTGGAAGCATTGGAAAAGGTTCAGAGGAGATTTACCAGGATGTTGCCTGGTCTGGAGCGAAGGTCTTATGAGGAAAGGCTGAGGGACTTGGGTCTGTCCTCATTGGAGAGAAGAAGGCTAAGAGGGGCTTTAATAGAGACATACAAGATGATCAGAGGATTAGATAGGGTGGACAGTGAGAGTCTTTTTCCTAGGATGATGACGTCGGCTAGTACGAGGGGGCATAGCTGCAAATTGAGGGGTGATAGATTTAAGACAGATGTCAGAGGCAGGTTCTTTACTCAGAGAGTGGTAAGGGCATGGAATGTCCTGCCTGCCAACTCAGCCACATTAGGGGCATTTAAACAGTCCTTGGATAAGCATATGGATGATGATGGGATAGTGTAGGGAGTGGGCTTAGATTCGTTCACAGGTCGGCGCAACATCGAGGGCTGAAGGGCCTGTTCTGCACTGTATTGTTCTATGTTCTATATTCTATGTTCCTTCCCCCATACCCCCCCTTCTCTGGCATTACTATTAATTTAAATCTGCTCTTTTTTTTGATACTATGGTGACTTGTTTTCCTCCTAATAATTTAATACTTTTAATCACTGTAGGGAGTTCCCTCCCTTTAGGGGAGGTAGGGAAAGGCATACATGTGACTCCGGACCCACAACAATGTGATTGAATCTTAATTGTTCCTGGGTAATTAGCAACGAACAATAAATGCTGGCCTAGACAGCAACATCAGCATTCCATGAATGAATAATAAGAAAAGACTGGTACAACTTTTATCACTTTCTTATCATGTGGAGTTGTCCAGTCCAATTCCCACACCATATTGTCTTGTTGTGTTGACTGTTCTTAAGGGATGTGGTGTAAAGTAACCATCATAAGTTATCCTAGATTTTATTTGCTGTTCACTGGCTGCCTGTTTCTATTCAAGCTAGAACTTGGTAAGTTGAGTTGGCAAGTTATAGGTTTACAGTTTCGTTCTTTTTTTAAAAAAAAACTTCTAGCCGCTCTTATCTTGCAGTTTTCACTACAATCCAGATTGTTTGAACACTTACACAGAAAATAGCGTGAAGTAATATCCAGTCGTTTTTCCATTATCTTTCTGACAGTAAATTCTGTGGCAATTATGATCCTGTCCCAGGGAAAGTGCAGCCTCACTACCTGCACAACACGCTATCTGGTGGCCATGGCAGCAGCAGATCTACTGGTCATTATTAGTGAAGTCATATTGAGGCAATTGCGTTTTTATTATTACCCATTATGTTTCCTGGACATCACTCCCGTGTGCAGTGTTATCAATGTCCTGATCCGTGCATCCATAGACTGTTCCGTCTGGTTCACCGTCACATTCACCTTTGATCGGTTTGTCAGCTTTTGTTGCCACAAACTGAAAACTAAATATTGCACTGGGAAAAATTCATCTGCAATTCTATCAACAACTGGTATTCTGCTTTGTTTAAAAAACGTTCCCTGGTATTTCAGATTTGAGCCTAGAAAGATAATCAGAAACATACCATTTTACTGTAGGAATAAGCGAAGCTACTTTACTGACTCACGTTGGATTGGATTCAGGTCATTTGCTGTGGCTTTAACCCCATTGGTGCCATTCTTTTTCATTGTATTCCTCAACGTTCTGACAATCGCACGCATTTTATTTACAAGTCAAGTCCGTAAGGGACTGAGGGGTCAGAGTAAGGAAGAGAGGCAGAGTGACCCAGAGATGAACAGTAGAATTAAGGCAGTGATTTTACTCTTCACTATATCTGGCAACTTCATACTTCTGTGGCTGCTCTATGTCTTATATATCCTAGATGTCCTGGATCCGTACTTTAAAGGTGATGACTACGACATCTTTGAACAAGTTGCATACATGCTGCGCAATGTAAGTTGCTGCACAAACACCCTTATTTACATGGTGACACTTTCCAAGTTCAGAGCTCAGTTCAAAAGAGTGTTGAAATATCCAGTTTCCAGAATTAGTGAACTAGTTACTGCATAAATCTGAGAAAAGCTCAAAGTCCACTTGATAAGGAGCAAGAAATGACCATTGAGGACCAAAGGCAACCGTCCTCGAGACGTAAATCTGTCAGACAGATATGAGAACAGGGAATATTCAGCAGACATCAAGAGAACAAAAAGATGAAGATAAGGATGCAGGTTTCTCAATTCAAGGAGAAGCGGTAACATTTCTGTTCTAAGGAAGGGACACCGAACCTGAAATGTTAACTCTAATTTCTCTCCACACATGCTGCCAGACCTGCTGTGTCTTTGTAGAAATTTCTGTTTTTATTAATTTAACATTTGGGGGACCAGTGTAAATGAGCTGGAGGTACTGCACAGACCAAAGATCAGTGGAGCAAGGCAAGAGCCAATAGACGACCAGAAGTAAAGTGGCAGGAGCAGCGTCTCTACTTCCTCCTATACCATAGAAAAGAGAAGCATGATCCAGAGTGTCACCTCCAACTCTGCTCATTCAATTTCCAGCTCCTTGCATCCAGGAGAACAAAAGAACATTTCAGTTTTTAAATTGGACATCAATGCAGATCCTGGACTGCTTCCTATGTCAATAACAATGGTCCCAATTATTAATGTAATTCTGATTCGTACGCCTGTAGCTGGTGCTGTGGATATTCTTTTCTCCAGGTGAATCGTGATAGTGCTCGGGTGATTGGGAGGTGGGGATAGTTTGGGGGAAGTGGGGTAGGCTGGACAGATTGCATCGATAAACATTAATGATATTAATCATCCACATCATGTTCCCATCAATGGAGTCTAGCAGTGGGGAATGAGGTGAGAGATAATAGGTACTGCAGATGCTGGAGAATCCGCGATAACAAGGTGTGGAACTGGATGAACACAACAGGCCAAGCAGCATTATAGGAGCAGGAAAGCTTGACATTTCAGGCCGAGACCCTTCATCAGAAATGGGGGAGGGGAAGAGGGTTCTGAAATAAATAGGGAGAAGGGGGAGGCGGATAGAGGATGGATAGAGGAGAGGATAGGTTGAGAGGAGGCACAAGTCAAAGGGCCGGGGATGGAGCCAGTAAAGGTGAGTGTAGCCGGGGGGGGGGGTAGGGAGGCGATAGGTCCGCCCAGGGCGGCCGGCGAGGTCAAGGGGGCGGGATGAGGTTAGTCGATAGGAGATGGGGGTGGGGCTTGAGGTGGGAGGAAGGGATAGGTGAGAGGAAGAACAGGTTAGAGAGGCGGGGATGATCTGGGCTGGTTTTGGGATGCGGTTGGGGGAGGGGAGATTTTGAAGCTTGTGAAATCCACATTGATACCATTGGGCTACAGGGTTCCCAGGCTGAATATGATTTGCTGTTCCTGCAGCCTTCGGGTGGCATCAATGTGGCATTGCAGGAGGCCCAGGATGGACATGTCGTCTGAGGAATGGGAGGGGGAGTTGAAATGGTTTGCGACTGGGAGGTGCAGTTGTTTGTTGCGAACTGAGCGCAGGTGTTCTGCAAAGCGGTCCCCAAGCCTCTGCTTGGTTTCCCCGATGTAGAGGAGGCCACAACGGGTACAGCGGATGCAGTATACCACGTTGGCAGATGGGCAGGTGAACATCTGCTTGATGTGGAAAGTCTTCTTGGGGCCTGGGATTTGGGGTGAGGGAGGAGGTGTGGGGGCAAGTGTAGCACTTCCTGCGGTTGCAGGGAAAAGTGCCGGGTGTGGTGGGGCTGGAGGGGAGCGTGGAGCGGACAAGGGAGTCACGGAGGGAGTGGTCCCTCCAGAAAACAGCCAAGGGTGGGGAGGGAAAAATGTCTTTGGTGCTGGGTTGGATTGCAGATGGCGGAAGTGTCAGAGGATGATGCGTTGGATCCGGAGGTTGGTGGGGTGGTATGTGAGGACGAGGGGGATTCTTTTTTGGTTATTATTGCGGGGACGGGGCGTGAGGGATGAGTTGCGGGAAATGCGGGAGACACGGTCGAGGGCGTTCGCGACCACTGCGGGGGGGAAGTTGCGGTCCTTGAAGAATGAGGGCATTTGAGATGTGCGGGAGTGAAATGCCTCATCCTGGGAGCAGATGCGGCGGAGGCGAAGGAATTGGGAATAGGGGATGGCATTTTTGCAGGAGGGTGGGTGGGAGGAGGTGTATTCCAGGTAGCTGTGGGAGTCGGTGGGCTTGAAATTGACATCGGTTTCTAGGTAGTTACCCGAGATGGAAACAGAGAGGTCCAGGAAGGAGAGGGAAGTGTTGGAGATGGTCCAGGTGAACTTCAGGTTGGGGTGGAAGGTGTTGGTGAAGTGGATGAACTGTTCGAGCTCCTCGTGGGAGCACGAGGCAGCGCCGATGCAGTCATCAATGTAACGGAGGAAGAGGTGGGGTTTAGGGCCAGTGTAGGTACGGAAGAGGGATTGTTCCACGTAACCTACAAAGAGGCAGGCATAGCTTGGGCCCATGTGGGTACTCATGGCCACCCCCTTTGTCTTAGGAAGTGGGAGGAATTGAAAGAGAAGTTGTTGAGGGTGAGGACGAGTTCGGCTAAGCGGATGAGGGTGTTGGTGGAGGGGGATTGGTCAGTTCTGCGGGACAGGAAGAAGCGGAGGGCCTTTCGGCCATCTGCATGGGGAATACAGGTGTATAGGGACTGGACGTCCATAGTAAAAATGAGGTGTTGGGGACCGGGGAATCGGAAGTTCTGGAGTAGGTGGAGGGCGTGGGTGGTGTCATGGACGTAGGTAGGGAGTTCCTGGACCAATATGCTTCTTCACAAACCCAACTGAATGAATTAGGGAGGAAAGGTGAAGATGGTTACAGGCACCGAGTCTGCATTTGGCACAGGGCCAGTGTGACAGCTGATCATAATACTCCATCTCTTCCTGGGAATTCAGAAAGTCCCAATCATAGTTTTAAATCTAAGCTTTTGGATAACCAGGTATCAGCATCAAGGCAGAGATAGTGACCTCTTGTTTCCACTTAACTACGGCATCAGCTCATATGCTGTTAAAATTTTCCACCACTGTTCTCACATCATTACTGGGAATTTCAAACTCAGACTTGGCTGCATTGTCTCCCAGCAACATCTGCATTTAAAAGTGGTCTTGTTTGCACGTCTGTCAATGATTTCACCCAACCTTTCCCTGGAACATCCATGGGTCTACAGGGCTTCTATCTCTGTTAATACCTCCAGCCTGGAAACGTTCCCTGTTTCAGTAATCCTTCCCAACCACAACATCCATTCCTGTCTGTGTCATAATTTGCAACTTACAAAACTCAATTGCCCTGTAATACCCTTCAGATAAATGCAGCCTTCACCATCTCCATAGCCTGCTCTAGACCCTATAATCTTCCATATCTCTGTAACATCCTCAGTCTCACAGTGTTTGGTATTTATATTAACCTGCACTTCTCCTATATCCGTCCCTGTCTCTGCCATTCTGCAGTTCTACTCCATTAGTATTACTGTCATCACTTCTTGACTAACAGTCCTCCTTTTCCCTTTGACCTTCTCCAAACCCACTCCCTTTCTATTCCTGCAACTGATTCCAGATTCTCACACCCCTCATTCTCTGTGACCTTCTCCAGATTCACACTCTGATCCTGTAACCACTTGTGGCCTCCCAGTATTCCCATACCCTGTGCCCTTTTGCAAAATTCTGAGGGCTGTAAACAGGTAGATAGGGTGAACCATTTCTCCTTAGTAGAAGGGTCAGAAACTATTGGGCACAAATTTAAGATAAGGGTCAGGATGCTTAGAAGGGTTTTGAGGAAATTTGTCTTCACTCAAGAGAGTTGGAGGTATCTGGACTTCACTGTGTGAAATGCTCTGAAGAGCTGGGATTTGTCAAAACTATCAAGAACTGTTTAGATGAATATCTGAAACACCATAGTATGCAAAGCTACTGGCTAAATGTTGGGTTAGAGGATTAGAAGAGATTAGTGTTCTGTGACCAGCATGGACACGATGGGACAATGGTCCTCTTTACATGCTTTAAAAATCTGTCTCACTCAATTACTGTTCACTCATCTACTCCCTCCTGTTATTGTAAATAATTTAGTCTCAACAACCATTGTATTCTTCACCATCTTTATTTCCTCTCTATTAATGTAACCACTTCCAGACCAACAACCCACATTTATGATCTTTTCCAGCAGCACTGACACACTAACTATAAACACTCCACACTCTCAACCTTCACAATGTTTTTGTTAATGTCCAATACCACTACAATCCTATTACCCTAAATGTACCCAGACTAACACACACCCCATCACTGTCTCCTTTCCCAGCATTACTCCCTCTCCATTATTTTAACTGACAATTTGATTTAGATCACCTGCAGTTTACAAACGTCTTCTTCCCTGTCAATGATCTGGCTAATTTTTATGTCATCTGTAAATTGCATCTCCTACATCCAATTCCAGATCCGTGGTTCATAACAGGAAAAGCAGACCAGAGCAGGCCAGAAGCTGGGAATACTGCGGTGAATAACGCACCTCCTGACTCCTCAAAGCCTGTCCACCAGGGCACAAGTCAGGAGTGTGATGGAATACTCCCCACTTGCCTGGATGAGTGCAGCACGAACAACACTCAAGAAGCTTGACACCATCCAGCACAAAGCAGCCTACTTGATTGGCACTAGACCCACAAGCATTCACTCCCTCCACCACCGATGCTCAGTAGCAGCAGTGTGTACTATCTACAAGATGCACTGCAGAAATTCACCAAATATCCTCAGACAGCACCTTCCAAACCCATGACCACTTCCATCTAGAAGGACAAGGGCAGCAGATATAAGGGAACACCATCACCTCCAAGTTCCTCTATGAGTCACTCACCATCCTAACTTGGAAATATATCACCGTTCCTTCACTGTCGCTGGGTCAAAATCCTGGAATTCCCTCCCTAATAGCATTGTGGGTCAACACACAACAGGAGGATTGCAGCGGTTTTAAAAAAGCAGTTCACCATCACCTTCTCAAGGGCAACTAGGGATGGGCAAGAAATGCTGGCCAGCCAGTGGCACCCACATCCCACAAAATGAATTAAAAAATACCAAAACTAAACTCGAGGAAATCCCTTTGAAACAAGTTTCTAATCACACAAACATGCTTTTCCCATTATCTTTTACCTTCAGTCTTCAGTTACGACTTACCTGATGCCTCAAATGCACATAAATATAATCTTGTACAAGTAACAGGTGCCTTTGTTCGTTGGATAGAGTCAAACTCCAATGTTTCCTTGTTTCGTCATATGCTGCTGCACAGAACTGAACTGTGTTTGTGATGATGCATGTATAAATAAAGATATGTTTTATGAATAAAGTACATTTTTGAAACAACCGGGCAAGACGGCAACAGAGTAAAATGCTCCTGCTGGAGCTCCTCTGCTCTGTCTGTTCTTTTTCTTTCGTTTGTTTTTTAAACTCCCCTTAGGCAGGAGATGAATCCTGGACCAGCAGCAGGCTCGAGGAGCGAGCCCCAGAGCAGCGTGCGGGCCACGAGCCCCAGAGCAGTGTGGCCAGTGAGTCCCAGAACAGTGAAGGCAGTGAGCCCCGCGTGGAGACCAGTGCAGGCGAGGCACTCCTGTAACTTACTTTGGAGCAGCTGAGTGCCGGTACGGAGCGGTCTGGAGACTTGGGGTGGAGCAGGGACGGCTGTTAGACTGGGGTCTGGTGTGGAAACTCAGACCATGAGCACACGCCCTGTGCTAAGCTGCTGCAATGTAATTTTTATTTGAAATTTTTTACCTGACTGTAATGTCAATCCTTTAACGATGTCTTATTTCTAATTTTTGTTTTAGAAACTCTGTAAAGTAATGAAACTACTTTTTATTCCTCTTTTGTATCCATGATTTGTACCTCGGTACTTATACCTAAGATTGCCCCATAAGAGGCAGACATTGTAAAAGCTTTTTACTGTATGTCTACAATGGAGTACACGTGACAATAAAGGATATTCTATTCTATAAAAAAAGTGCCACTCTCAATGATCATTTCTACCATCTCTCAGACAGTTTCCAATCCCCTTTCCCAGTCCTTGAAATATAATAACAGCTGGTCCCCACCCTTATTATTTCTCCCTCACATTGTCCAACACAAGGGGAATAATTATCATCTGTTGTCTCCATCTCTCTGATCCGGGAACTTCACTGTTCCACAGGTTAGTGACCACTACCGGCCGCAAGTGGGAACTTCAACCAACCCGCAAGAATGCTCAGAGTCTGTCAGGGTTAATGTAGCAGCTCATGTGAGTAAACAGACTCTGTCTGTACTCTCCACACTCAGATTGGGGCACTTATAGGTGAAAAGAAAACTGATTACATATAATAAGGAATATTGTTTGGATATTTGTGGACATGCTGAGTTACATTTTATTCGAGACTGTGCAGTATTTGTGCAAAAAATCTCAATGCTAGCTTGAAAGAAATGAAAGATTTAATTTGAATTAAAAGTGAAGAATTAAGGAGTTCTGGCTCATTCAAAACTCCAGTCTGCAAAACTATATTTTAAGCTTTCATAGACCTGATATTTTAACCTCCCTCTCCCTCTCTTCACAGAAGCTTTTGGAAACACTCAGCTATTATTTCAGTTTCCCAGTGTGAGCTGTATCTCACTGTTTGAACAATAGAACAGTCCCTGTGCAGCAATCAATATTTCAAAAAGAAATGGGAAGCAGAAGAGGAGAAATATTCAGAAAATCAGAGGAATTCTGACCCAGCTCCACACTACAGTTCATAGAAAACCATCAATATCACCAATAAGGAACAATTTAAGTGGGGGTAAGAGTTTCTGGTAGAATTAAACAGTGTGTATTTTCAGAGCATAATCGATGAGAGATTGAATACAGTTGATAGTGATGGGACAGGCTGAGTGGCTTTTACACCCGGCTTCAATCCAACCTGTGACTGTCCGTTGGACCTTATGAGTTTATCTTTATGGACCAGCCTGCTATACTGGACCAGAATATTACAGAATGTTTAAGGTGCAGAGAGACAACACTGAGTCTATTGTATCAGAGATAAAAGGTACTGCAGATGCTGGAGAATCCGAGATAACAAGCATGGGGCTGGATGAACACAGCAGGTCAAGCAGCATCATAGGAGCAGGAAAACTTGACGTTTCGGGCCTAAACCCTTCATCAGAATCATTCTGATGAAGG
>JAHRHZ010000151.1:1581228-1613119 GCA_024137785.1 Ginglymostoma cirratum | reverse complement strand
TGACCTCCTGCAGTTTCTGACACACCTCCCTATCTCTGTAACCTCCTGCAGCCCTCAAAACACTCTCTACCTCTGTACCATCCTCCAGCCCCGAAACCCCTCCCTATCACTGTAACCTCCCCCATCCAGCCCCTATACCTCTCGCTATCTCTGTAGGCGCTGTAGGTGCCTCCAGCCCCCACACACATCCCGATCTATGTACCCTCCTCCAGTACCTATAAACTTACTTCCCTATCTTTGTACACTCCTCCAGCCCCAACAATCCTCCCTACCTCTGTAAACTCCTATTGCACCTACACATCTCCCTATCTCTGCCACGTTGTCCAGCCCCTACATCACTCCCTACCTCTATTATCTCCTCCAGCCCCTAACCCCTCACTATCTCTGTTGCCTCCTTCAGCTCCTACACCCCTCCTTATCACTGTCACCTCCTCCAATCCCTACATCACTCCCTATCTCTGTAACCTTACTCCAGCCCCTAAATTGCTACCTATCACTGTCACATCCTCCAGCCCCTACACCACTTGCTGTCTGTTTAACCTACTCCAGCCCCTACACCCCTCCCTATCTCTAAAGTCGACAAAAGTCGGTGGAGTGGTGGACAGTGTGGAAGAATGTTGCAGGTTGCAGGGAGACTTGGATAAACTGCAGAATTGGGCTGAAAGGTGGCAAATGGAGTTCAATGCAGATAAATGTGAGGTGATGCACTTTGGGAAGAATAATAGGAAGGCAGAATACTGGGTCAATGGAAAGATTCTTAGTAGTGTGGATGTGCAGAGGGATCTTGGTGTCCAGGTACATAGATCCCTGAAAGTTGCCACCCAGGTTGACAGAGCTGTTAAGAAGGCATACGGTGTGTTGGGTTTCATTGGTAGAGGGATTGAGTTCCGGAGCCGTGATGTCATGCTGCAACTGTACAAAACGCTAGTGCGGCCTCACTTGCAATATTGTGTACAGTTCTGGTCGCCCCATTACAGGAAGGATGTGGAAGCATTGGAAAAGGTGCAGAGGAGATTTACCAGGATGTTGCCTGGTCTGGAGCGAAGGTCTTATGAGGAAAGACTGAGGGACTTGGGTCTGTTTTCATTGGAGAGAAGAAGGCTAAGAGGGGATTTAATAGAGACCTACAAAATGATCAGAAGATTAGATAGGGTGGACAGTGAGAGTCTTTTTCCTAGGATGATGACGTCGGCTAGTACGAGGGGGCATAGCTGCAAATTGAGGGGTGATAGATTTAAGACAGATGTCAGAGGCAGGTTCTTTACTCAGAGAGTGGTAAGGGTGTGGAATGCCCTGCCTGCCAATGTAGTTAACTCAGCCACATTAGGGGCATTTAAACAGTCCTTGGATAAGCATATGGATGATGATGGGATAGTGTAGGGGGATGGGCTTAGATTAGTTCACAGGGCGGCGCAACATCGAGGGCCGAAGGGCCTGGTCTGCGCTGTATTGTTCTATGTTCTATGTTCTGTAAACCACACCATCCCTATGTCTGACACCTCCTCCAGCCACTAAATCCCCTTTCACTGTAATCCCCACCAGCCTTTACACCCCTCCCTTTCACTGTAATCCCCTCCAGCCCCTACACCCCTCCCTATCACTGTAACCCCCTCCAGCCCCTACTAACCTCCCTATCTGTAACCACCTCTAGCACCTACACCCTCCCTATCTCTATACCCTTATCCAGCGCCTACACCCCTCCCTGTCTCTGTAACATCCTAAAATCCTCCAAGATCTCTGTACTGGTCTGTCGATTCCCTTCTGCCAATTTTATTTGCTTTTGATGTGTTGGTTTTAAGTGCCTTTGGAGGATTCCACTCTCACAGAGGTGCTACAGCAATGCAAATTCCTGTGGCTGAAACCTGAATCCGTGGAGCGGAATGATGGAAGGGCGGGGTGGTGGTGTGTGGTTTGGTGAGGGGCAGGGTTCCAGGGCAGAAGGCACCAGTGTCCTCACGCTCACACCCAGGAATGACCAACTCACCTTTGCTGCAGGAGAAACATCTCGGGTCGTGCCTTGCTGGAGGCTCTGGGAAACTATTGCTCTCAGGTTCCACAGGTTTCTGGTGAAACTATTGATCCAGAGGGAGGCGCTGGTTATCTTTGGAGGGGAAAAGCTGGCGGATCATGAGAAACTCCTTGCAACAGGATCAGGGCTTTAAGCCTCGGATGGTGGAGACAGAGAGAAAGGGAGAGAGGGATAAGTGAGGACATAGATCATATACTGAAACCTATTCCACAAATTACCCACTTCACAGAAATACAGCCATCAGGCTACTTTGTATCCAGTAGTGGATAATGAATGAGGTTTAACCAATGATCATACTCTAGAAGACAGTATCCCAAACATGGTACAATTTAACGTTCAGTTTCACAGCAAGAAATGTGTCTTCGAAATGACTATGTTTAGATTTCTGTCTCTGCCCCATTCTCTCTCTTTCCCTCCATCTCTTGCACTCTCTTTCGTGCTCTCTTTTCCTCACTCGCCCTTTTCTCATTAATCCCCTCTCGGCCCTTCGTTCTTTCTCTCTTTCCTGTTTCTCTCTTTCCCTCTTTCTCTCTCTCTTTCCTCTCTTCTCTTTTATTCTTTCTGTCATGCTTTCTCACTCTCTTCCTGTCTCTCTCACCTTCTCTTTCTCTCATCACACCCCCACTCACCTTTTCTCTCTCCAAATCTGTTTCTCTTTCTCATATGCCTCTCTTGCCTCCCGCTCACCTACTCTCTCACTTGCTATCTCACCCTTGCACTTTCTCTTCTTGCCTGCTCATCATTTCTCTCTCTTCCACTTCTTCTCTCTCTTTCTTTCACCCTTTCGCTCTCTAGCCCTTTCTCTCACT
Source organism: Ginglymostoma cirratum (assembly GCA_024137785.1). Lineage (NCBI taxonomy): Eukaryota > Metazoa > Chordata > Chondrichthyes > Orectolobiformes > Ginglymostomatidae > Ginglymostoma > Ginglymostoma cirratum. Next base: position 1,610,281 of record JAHRHZ010000151.1, on the reverse strand, counting down.
GTTCCCAATGTTGCCTCCTCTACATCGGGGAAACCAAGCGGAGGCTTGGAGACCGCTTTGTGGAACACCTACGCTCGGTTCGCAATAAACGACTGCACCTCCCAGTCGCAAACCATTTCAACTCCCCCTCCCACTCCTTGGACAACATGTCCACCCTGGGCCTCCTCCAGTGCCACAACAATGCCTCCCAAAGGCTGGATGAACAGCACCTCATATTCCACCTGGGAATCCTGCAGCCTAATAGTCTCAATGTGGACTTTACAAGCTTCAAGATCTCACCAGCCCCAACCTCATCCCAAGACCAGACCCCCTCTCATCCCTACCTCCTTGACCCGTCCGTCTTTTCTCCCACTTATCTGCTCCTCCCACCTGACAACCCCCACCCTCATTTCCTACTTACTAGCCTAGTCCCCGCCTCCTTGACCTGACTGTCTTCTCTCTACCTATCTGTTCCTCTATCCGTCTTCTATCATCACCTCCCCCTCTCTCTATTTATTTCAGAGCTGCCTTCCCCTCCCCCATTTCTGAAGAAGGGTCCAGACCCGCAACGTCAGCGTTTCTTCTCCTCTGATGCTGCCTGGCCTGCTGTGTTCATCCTGCTCCATACCTTGTTATCTCTCACTCTCTCGCTTGCACTTTCTCTATCTTGCCTTTTCTATCTCTCTCACCATCTCTCTCTCATGTGCTCTCACTTCTATCTCTACCTCTTCCTCTCGCGCAACCCTTCTCTCCATCTCATTCTCTCTTTCTCCCTTGCGTTTTCCCTCTCTCATCCTTCCTCTCTGGCTTTCGCTGTCCTTTCTCTCTTGCCCGCTCCCTTCCACATTCATCCTTTCTCTCTTTCATTCTCTTTCTTGCCCATTTTCTCTATCTCGCATTCTGTTGCTCCCTCCTTTTTTGTCTCTCACTATTTCTCTTTCTCTCTTCCACCTTTTCTATCTAGTTTCACTCACTATTTCTCTCCCTCTCTGACTCATACTTCCTCCCTCGCCATCACAACCCTTTCTCATCCCTCCTCTCACCTTCTCTCTCACTCTTTTTCTGTTTCTCTATGTCACTCGCTTTCTCCTCATTTCTGTCTCTCTCACTTTCCTTCTCTCATTTTTACTCTCTCACCCTTTCATTCTCTGTCTCAACTCTCTTGCCTTTTCTATATCTCACTCGGCCTTTGTCTCTCTCTCTCTCGCTTGCTTTTTTTCTCGCCCACTCACACACACCCTTTCCCTCCCTCTCTCTTTCACTTGCCCTTTTCTAGCTTTTTCTCACTTATCCTTTCTCAAATACTCAGCCCTCACCTCCACATCTCCATGGAGCGAGGCAAAGCTGAAGTACAGTGTCACCCTGGACAGAGCTAACACAGAGACAGAAAGGCCCAGTGAAAGTCTCTCCAGCACAGTTGAGGAAGAAGCTGCAACATGGGGTGGCACAGTGGTTAGCACTGCTGCCTCACATCACAGCTCCAGGGACTCAGGTTCGATTGTACCCTCAGGCGACTGTATGTATAGAGTTTGCACATTCTCCCTGTGTCTGCGTGGGTTTCCTCCAGGTGCTCTGGTTTCCTCCCACAGTCTGAAGATGTGCAGGTGAGGTGGATTGGCCAAAATAAATTGCCCATTGTGTCCAGGGATGAGCTGATTAGGTGAGTTATGGAGATGGGTCTGGGTGGAATGCTCTGAGGGTCAGTGTGGACTTGTTGGGCTGAAGGGCCTGTTTCCACACTGTACGGATTCTATGATTCCATGAACTCTGCAAGAGGTTAAAGGGGACCCTGATGAAAACAACCAAATTGTAGTCACAAAGGAAAATCCATAACTGTTAGGAGGCATGGGATTCAGGGAAATTTGGCTGTCTGGATACAGAATTGGCTGTCCAAAAGAAGACAGAGAGTGGTAGTAGATGGAAAGTATTCAGCCTGGAGCTCAGTGACCAGTATAACACAGTGTGGAGGTGGATGAACACAGCAGGCCAGGCAGCATCAGAGGAGCAGGGAAGTTGATGTTTTGGGTCAAAGGGGACCCTTTTCTGACACCAGCATCAGCAGTTCTTACTATCTCCTCGTTCGGTGACCAGTGGTGTTCCGCAGGAATCTGTTGTGGGACCTCTGCTCTTTGTAATCTTTATAAATGACTTGGATGAGGAGGTGGAAGGGTGAGTTAGTAAGTTTGCCGATGACACAAAGGTTGGTGGAGTTGTGGACAGTGTAGGGGGCTGTTGTAGGTTGTAACGGAACATTGACAGGATGCAGAGCTGGGCAAAGAAGTGGCAGATGGAAGTCAACCCAGAAAAGTGTGAAGTGATTCATTTTGGAAGGTTTAATTTGAATGCAGAATACAGGGTTAATGGCAGGATTCAGTGTGGAGGAAGAGGGATCTGGGGGTTCACGTCCATAGATTCTTCAAAGTTGCTACCCAAGTTGATAGGGTTGTTAAGAAGGTGTATGGTGTGTTGGCTTTCATTGGCAGGGGAATTGAGTTTAAGAGCTGTGAGGTTATGCTGCAGCTCTCTAAAACCCTGGTTAGACCACACTTGGAATATTGTGTTCAGTTCTGGCCACCTCATTATAGGAATGATGTGGAGGCTTTAGAGAAGGTGCAGAGGACAGTTGCTAGGATGCTGCCTGGACTGGAGGGCAGGTCTTATAAGGAAAGGTTGAGGGAGCTAGGGCTTTCCTCTTTGGAGTGAAGAAGGATGAGAGGTGACGATAGAGGTATACAAGACGATGACAGGCATAGATAGAGTGGATACCCAGAGACTTCCCAACGGGAAGGGGAATAAGGAATACTACCTTATTACATGAGGTTTATAAAACCATGAGGGGCATGGACAAGGTGAATAGCCAAGGTCATTTTCCCAGGGTAGGGGAGTCCAAAACTGGAGGGTGTAGGTTTAAGGTGAGTGGGAAAAGATTTACAAGGGACCTAAGTGACAATTTTTTTTCACACAAAGGAGTCACACAAAGAGCGGCAAATGGTGCCTCGGTGAAGGTGGGCATCATCCTGGCATCAAGAGCATCCACCCCTGGTCAGTGGCCAAGAGGGTTCCCGCAGGAGACTGACACTGGACAGAGTGCCAGCTCCCAATGTATTCTCAATGGGAGGGGGGAGCCAGAGAGAGAAGGAGAGGTGGAGAGAGTGTGTGAGGGAAAGAGATAAAGAGAGAAGCAAGGAGAGGGGAAGCAAGGGAGTGAGTGGGAAAAGGAGAGAGCGATGGAGATGGGTAGAGAGTGAGGGAGAGAGTGCAGTGATGGAGAGAGAGAGAGAGAGAGAGAGAAAGAGAAATAGCTGTGTGAAGTGAGGGAGAGGGAGAGGGGCCTGAGAGAGGGAGGGAGAGGCAGAGATGGAGGGAAACGAGGGAGAGAGAGAGTGAGCGCAAAAGGGTGAGAGAGAGGGCAAGAGTGTGTGTTAAAGACAGAAGGTGTGCAAGAGTATGAGAGAGAGACAGGGCATGAGTGTGTGAGAGGGTGAGACTGTGTCAAGAGAGAGGGTGAGTGTGTGGGCAATACTGTGTGAGAGAGAGGCGACAGTGTGTGAGAGAGGGCGAGAGTGTGTGTGAGAGAGAGGATGAGAGAGTGTGTGAGAGACGGTAAGAGTGAATTAGAGGCGAGAGTGTGGGTGAGAGAGAGATAGTGAAAGTGAGAGAGATGGCAAGAGTGAGAGAGAGGGTGAGAGTGTGAGAAAGAGGCATGGGGTAGAGAGTGTATGAGAGAGAGAGGGAGAAGGTGAGAGGATGAGAGAGGAAGACGGTGAAAGCATGTGAGAGGGAGACAGGCTGTCAGTGTGAGAGAGAGAGAGAGAGAGAGGGAGGGAGTAAATCCAGGAGAACGAACACAAACTTCTCAGGAGAAGAGCCAGATGCCCCTCCCTGAGGTGGAGGAATGAACGAAGACTGTCCCTATCATAGACAACCACCAAAAGCTGGAAGAGATCAAGAATGCACACTCCCCCATTCCAAACGCACAATAGCCGTGCTCCCCCACACAACAGCTTTAGAACCAGGAAAACACCTTCATCTGGTCCTGCTTCGAAATTTCTTTCTTTATTATGGAACCTTGCATTGGATCTGAAACTTCTTGGCAAAGTGAATAAACTTTATCAGCAACCCACCACAAGAGGCTGGGTGAAGGATGGAGGTTTTATTGAAGGTTTTAGTGGGAGGTGAGGGAGAATTTTCCCTGATGTCCCAGCAAATATCTCACCCTCAATCAACAGCATCTGGGAAAAATTCAACTCGATGTGGTCATGATGGCATGAGGTCATGGTGGGATCAGATCAGAGCTGATAGTGCTCTTCCATGTTCTCAAACAGTTGGAGGCGCTGGATGGTGAAAGGATGTCTTTGTTTGTGGTTGACAGAAGGACAATGTGGTCACTAATCATCAGCAAACCATTTAGGAGAACCTTGTTTACCCAAAGATCGGGGGAGTGGTGGGTGGCACAGGGTGACTGCGACCAGTGAGGGCACCTCCAGATACTGTACCCGCTTTCTGGTCCCACACACCGTCTTTTGTCATGATCCCAACACTGGCAATGGCTGCCTCAGTGCCCATCAGGCTGTGGTGCCCCAGTCAATGCCACCTTGAGCAGTCAGGCTGTGGGTCTGGGTGCTGGCTATGCCACCTGGGGTGGGCGGGGAGATTGTGCCTTACGTTGGGGGCAGTGCCCAAGCTGTGGTGGGTTCAGGCTGTCGCTGCGACCCTCCAGACTGTGGAAGTGGGTGATGTGAAAGTGGATCTCCAGCTGGAGGGCCATATGGTAGAGGTTGCTGAAGGTGAGCACGGTTTTAGTGAGTACCATGGCAATAAAGACCAGGGGCATCACCAAAAGCTGCGGGTTACAGCAATCAAATAGCGCCATGGGGATCTGCAACAGCAAGCTCAGCAACCAGAAACCAGCCAACTCGGGCACCTGTGAGCACAGGTTGGGACACGGGCAGGGAGGGGCAGATGGGGACGAGCAGGACACAGCACAATGCAGTAGCAGGTGCTCAGCACTTGGTACTGGGGAGGGTTGGTGGGGAAACAGACAGAGAGACAGGGACAGAGAACAAAAGACAGAGAGACAGAAAGAGAGGGAAGGGGGAGGGGGAGAGAGAGGGAGAGTGAGAGAGAGAGACTAAGACAGAGACAGAGTGGGAAATAGAGAGAGATGAAAACAAAGAGAAGAGACCCAGATAGAAAGACAGAGTGAGAAGGGGCAGGGGATTCGGGGAGAGCAGAGAGGAAGCGGGGCGGAGATGGCAGAAGGAAAAAGACAGGAGGAAGAGGGAGTATTGAAGAGAGGGAGGGTGAAGAGAGGAAGGGAGGGTGAAGAGAGGAGAGAGCCAAGGGAGGGAGGGACAGAGGGGGAACACAGGTGCAGGGAAATGGGGAGAAGGGAGTTGGGGAAAGACAGAGGGCAAGAGATGGAGAGGGGAGAGTGACAAAGTCAGAGACAGAGACTGAAATAATAACAGAGACAGCAATCATTAGATGCAATGCCAAAACTCACTGAACTCTTGCAGACCATCCCCCCCAACTGGTCCCTCGATAATACCTCCATCAGTAAATACCAACACCTCACTTTGTTCCTCCACTGGCCCTTCTGATGCCTAACCCATTGGCCTGGCCCTCCCTCTGGAATAATCAAGCTCCTTTCCTTTTCTGTCATTCCGAATTATCCCCAATCTTACCTTCAGCTCCAACATGACCACTTCACCCTCCATCCCCGGGACCGGTACTGACCCCTCCCCCGGGGGGAGGAGGTTACCCTTCACCCCTGGGACCGGTACTGAACCCCCAGGGGTTGGGGGTGTTTATTTGAATGGAGGATGGAACAGGCAACTATTGGTGGAGTCACCAGCAAAGATGGCGACGGCATGGTGTGGCGGCTTCAGGAGAGCGTACCATCTTTGATACTGGCAACCGTGGGTGGTGTGTGTCAGAGGCCAGTCACAGGGTCAATCCATTCCTCATGTACCAGGCAGGTATCTATCCAAAGTGGGGAGATAAGTCAGAGTTTACAGAGATAAGGGAAACTGTAAGTGGGTATTATTCAGCCAGATACAGCAGGACACATTGACCTGTTCAAGTTAAATCTGGCAGAGTTGACATTGTTTTGTGATTCTAATGAATTTCTTTCAGGATGTAACATGTGTCATTGAGAAAGGGGCTGGACTTAGCTCAGTTTTTATTTAATAAAGTGACACATCAAAGATCATGGCGGGAAGTAAAGGTTTGAGGTGTAGGAGAAATGATTGATTGGGAACATTGTGGTTTATTGAAATGGAAAGCAATTAGAAGCAACACTTCCATTCATGATTCTTCTGAAGCTTTAAGTTGCACAGTTTCTAGTCTCTTCCTTTGACCCTAGATGCCTCCTCTTCACTATGGATGTGCACATCCATTTCCCATCAGGGAGGTCTGAAGGTTATCTGCTTCATTCTCAAAAGAGATCTTAACAGTTTCCATCCACTGCTGGCCGCTTTCTCCAGGCTGACCTCATTCGTAGCTTTATTTTCTTTAAATTGTCACTTTCTCCAAGTCAAAGCTGTGGTTCTGGCTACCTGCACAGGTCACAGTTGTATTTGAGATAACAGGGCGTAGAGCTGGATGAACACAGCAGGCCAAGCAGCATCAGAGGAACAGGAATGCTGACGTTTCGGGTCTGGACTCTTCTTCAGAAAATGGAAATTCATCCAGCTCTACACCTTGTTATCTCAGGTTCTCCAGCATCGGCAGTTCCTACTATCTCCCAGTTGTATCTGTCTCTTTTTGCGGTACATGGACCAGGTCTATTTAGAGTTCCACCCACAGCTCTTCCCCAATATATCGGTGATGTGACTGGTGCTATTCATGCTCTTGCCAGAATCAGAAAGAAAAATATTAATTTGCTTCTAATTTCTATCCTTCTCTCATGGTTAACTGATCCTTTTCTGATTTATCCCTTTCTTGACTCTCTGATGCCATTTCTGGGGAAAGGTTGTACACCAACATCCATTACAAACCCACCAACTTCCACAGTTACCTCGAATACACTTCCTCACATCCTGTTTCCTGTAAGGATTCCACTCCATTCTCCCTGTTACTCCACCTCCATCTATTCTGATGATGTCACCTTCCACCCCTGTGTATCCAACATGAGCTCCTTTGTCCTCAACTGAGGATTTCCCTGCTCCACTCTGATTAAACAGGGCCACTCAATTGATATACTGAATGAATTAACAAAAGAGCAATAAGAGTTCAGCTGAGAACTTGAAAAAAGGTGGCAGCCACAATGTGAGTAATTTGCCGTCAACGAGCAAATCCTCTGAGGAAAATCGAAGAGCAGCAACATTTCTGAATGTTAAAACAATCTAGCAGGAGTAGCTGGAGATTTCATCTCTCAGAAATCAATTAAGATATGAACAGTGAAAGGCACTGAGCACAAAATTCTTGAATTATATTTCACTAACCTCTTTAACACACAACTGCCCAATGGGATGGATAGCAATTCTAGGTTTAATCTTCTGAAATGAAGCTGGGCTTGTGGATAAATTGCCAGAGAGAGGCTTTTTTTAAAAAAAGTCCAGTGACATTAGTGCAATTACAATTAGCATAAATGAGGATCACAACAATGCTGAGGTTTAAACGTTTGATGTTGACAAATCTTATTAATCTGAGACATTATCTGGCGAAGTTGGACTGGATGCGGAAATTTGAAGAAAAAAATGATGAATCAATGGGAGGATTTCAAAAGTGAGATTCTGCAGACGCAGTGTAGACACGACCTAACAGCATAAATTGTTATACTTCCAGATCTGGAGCCTCATAGGTGACCCCAAACATACAGAGTAAGATGAAACAGTAAAAGAAAGATACTTATCGTAACAAAATATCCTGAAACTATAGAAAGATCCAGTAGAGAATCTAAATGGACGACGTGAAAATTAAAAAAAACTTGGAAAGGCCAAGGGAGCATAGGGAATTTATTCGTAGGTAAGATTGGCAAAAAAATGTTTTGTCAGTGATTAAGAGCAAAAAGATAACTACGAAAATTCTGAAGAAGGGTCTAGGCCCGAAACGTCAGCTTTCCTGCTCCTCTGATGCTGCTTGGCCTGCTGTGTTCATCCAGCTCTACACCTTGTTATCTATGAAAATTGTAGGTTGTCAAAGAAGTACAAGATGATTGATGTAAGCTAATACACATTCACACACTAATACACATACACAAATCTTGATAATCCAACGCATTACTTTGAAACATGAGTTTCCTCATTCCATCAATCACACTGATGATATTACAAATCAGCTCCATTCCCTGTAAATCAGTTAGAGATACACTGAAGGTATGGAATACGTTTTATAAATGTCCATCCTTCAGTTCGAGTGTTTTCAGTGTCAGGGTGTGACTTGGCTGATTAAAATGCAAATTCCAGGCCAGGCCTCTTTCCCCAAGAACGTTGGGTGACTTTTTGCTCTTTATGACAAACAGAAAGCTCTCATCGCTCATATGCCTATTTCACTGGAATTCTCTTCTTCATATTAATTGGCCATCAACATCTGTAAATTTTGATGATACATCCTATTTTTTGGAGCTAGATACAGAGTAGGGCCTCCTCCACAGTGTCTGCATTCGTGACTCCCTGGATAGGTACAGTCCAGGGAGCTCTCTGGATGATGTGGCTATCAAGGACACACATCATCCAAGCAGAGGTGCAGAGTTAAACTCAGTGTAAACAGTCTCCATCACATGTCCCCCACACATGTACACAAATAAAGACAGAGTGTTGGACCCTTGACTGGTATAATGGGTCAATATATTGCTGGCTCAACATTCTCAAAAAGAACCAAGCTCTTCCACAAATTCAACACCAAGTTCTTTGTTTGATTCTCTCTGTTCTGTTCTGATTCTGTGCTAGTTTCCTGGTTCTTAGCATCCACATGAGTAGTTGTCCTAATCCCATGGTGCCACGTCCTGCTCCCAAACACAGCATCTGATTCCAATATGGAGTGTGATACAGCGGTCCTTCAGTGTCTTGGTGGAGCTGAATCTCTCTCATGTACAATCTCTCTCTCTCTCTCCTTCCCATGTATAATCTCACCATTTCTCTCTCCCTCTCATGTACAATCTCATTATCTCCCTCTCCAGCTTTGATGAAGGGGCCTGACCAGAAATATTGATTTTCCTGTTCCTCTGATGCTGCCTGACCTGCTGTGGTTCCTCCAGCTCCACACTGTGTTATCTCTGACTCCAGCATCTGCAGATCTTGCTATCTCACTATCTCCGTCTCTCTCTTATACAATCTCACCATCTCTTCCCTGTCATGCACAAATTCACTATCTCTCTCACATGAAGTCTCATTCTCTCTCACACAATCTCACTTTTTCTCTCTCATACACAATCTCACTATCTCTCTCTCTCGTGCACAATCTCTTACACTCCCTCTCTCATTCATTGTCTAGATTTCATTCTGTTGTCTATTGGGACCAAGGCAGATGAGGGGGAGATAACAAGGTGTAGAGCTGGATGAACACAGCAGGCCAAACAGCATCATAGGAGCAGGAAAGCTGACGTTTCGGGCCTAGACCCTTCTTCATAAATGGGGGAGGGGAAGGGGTTCTGAAATAAATAGGGAGAGAGGGGGAGGCGGATAGAAGATGGATAGTGGAGAAGATAGGTGGAGAGGAGACAGACAGGTCAAAGAGGCAGGGATGGAGCCAGTAAAGGTGAGTGTAGTTGGGGAGGTAGGGAGGGGATAGGTCAGTCCAGGGAGGACAGACAGGTCAAGGGGGCGGGATGAGGTTAGTAGGTAGGAGATGGGGGTGGGGCTTGGGGTGGGAGGAGGGGATAGGTGGGAGGAAGAACAGGTTAGGGAGGCGGGGACGAGCTGGGCTGGTTTTGGGATGCAGTAGGGGGAGGGGAGATTTTGAAGAAGCGGGTCCCAAGCCTCCACTTGGTTTCCCCGATGTAGAGGAGGCCACAATGGGTACAGCGGATGCAGTATACCACATTGGCAGATGTGCAGGTGAACATCTGCCTGATGTGGAAAGTCTTCTTGGGGCCTGGGATGGGGGTGAGGGAGGAGGTGTGGGAGCAGGTGTAGCACTTCCTCTGGTTGCAGGGAAAAGTGCCGGGTGTGGTGGGGCTGATGGGGAGTGTGGAGTGGATAAGGAAGTCACGGAGAGAGTGGTCCCTCCGGAAAGCAGATAAGGGTGGGGAGGGAAAAATGTCTTTGGTGGTGGGGTCGGATTGCAGATGGCGAAAGTGTCGGGGGATGATGCGTTGGATCCGGAAGTCGGTGGGGTGGTACGGGAGGACGAGGGGGATTCTGTTTTGGTTATTATTGCGGGGAGGGGATGTGAGGGAAGAGTTGCGGGAAATGCGGGAGACATGGTCAAGGGCGTTCTCGACCACTGAGGGGGGGGAAGTTGCAGTCCTTGAAAAATGAGGACATCTGAGATGTACGGGAGTGGAATGCCTCATCCTGGGAGCAGATGCGGCGGTGGCGAAGCAATTGGGAATAGGGGATGGCAATTTTGCAGGAAGGTGGGTGGGAGGAGGTGTATTCTTGGTAGCTGTGGGAGTTGGTGGGCTTGAAATGGATATCGGTTTCTAGGTGGTTGCCAGAGATGGAGACAGAGAGGTCCAGGAAGGAGAGAGAGGTATTGGAGATGGTCCAGGTGAACTTTGTAGAGTTTGTTTCCGAGTCCTCGATAATTGTTCATGAGTGAGATTCACAATGCGCTCAGATCTGTTATTTTTTAAATGTATAATGGATTATGTTCATATATTTAATTTTTAATCTCCATATTTGTGTTTGTAATTGTATCATTAATATTGTAGTGTTGAAATAGTTTTCTATGTGGTGTCTCTGTATCTCTGTGAGGGATAATGTTATCAACTGTGTGTGAGGAGAAACTGCCTGCATTGTTCCTTGTGTCTGAGGTGGAAGTGGTAAGAAGATTAGAAGGAAAGTCTGTGATAGGGTGGAAGGTAGGAGCAACTTAAATAACATAGTGACAATGATGACCAAAATGATGCAAGGACCCGGTTGGAGGGAGGGGGCAAGATGAAACAAAAGATGGGGGTGTGCTGGGGTGGAATGAACAAATGACCAAAACTGTGGATATGGTCAGCAAGTCGGAGATAATAGATTCAGAGAAACAAGTGGAGTCATTCCTTGCCCATTAGAAAGGAGTGTTATCATGTTGCTACTCGTCCTTCTCCTTTCGGTCCATTCCTCATGTGGACTCCTCTTTCCATTACCTGTTGCATCTAATGTTGCCTCTCAGTTATTTGGATTTACAGCTGAATTATTTTTATAACTGGATATTTTATGGCATACTTTCACTGGTCTCTGAATTTTTTCTGTGTCACCACATAAATAAGTGCATTTGCGCAGCAACTTAGGTTCTGCAGCATAAATACAATTAGTACAAAGAGATGAAAAATGTGTAATCCAAGGAATAACCAGCATTAAAGTAATATAAAATACACCCCCACCGCAGAAATGTGAAGTTGGCAGATAATGGCAAAGAGTAAAATCATAGAATTCCATCTGTTCTCCACATCTGGGTCATTCTCTGTTTTTTTTTCTGATCCCTCAGTCCCTCACACACTTTAATGGCCTCAAAGATGTATCTGATAGTCAGAACGTGGAGAGAGAGAATAAAAGTGAATGGGAACGTTGGTGTTAAAAATTGTTCAAAATATTTAAAACCTGTCCACCGACGGTCACAATACTAACTGGACCTAGTATGACAGTACCATCAAACATTGTTGCGGATCTTTCCAGGCTTAAATCAAAAGCAGTTGGGAATGTTCTTTAAAGAAAAGAAAATGTAGATTGTTGCTAGAACACTCATTGCAGTTTTCTCTGTGCAATACTTAGTTTTCATCTGATGAAAACAAATGGCAACAAATCAATCAAAAGAAAAAGTGAATCTGACAGAACAATCAATGGTTAAGTGGACCAGGACATTGACAAGACTACAAACAGGAGTGATGATTAGGAAATATGGATAATAAAATTGTTGAAATCGGGAAAGTATGGCATAAAAATCAATGAATAGGCGATCAGATGTTGCCATGGCCACCAGATATCAAGTGCTGTATGTAGAAAGGCCACAGTTGCCCCAAGCAAAGATGACAATCACCAATACACTAACTATAAGAGAGAGAGGAAAAAAGCGACTTGAAGTTACTGATTAACATTCTCCGTGTCTGAGACCAGACTGTATGTAATGGCACAAGGATAATTGTTGTTCCATGACATATGAAGTTTAAAGAATCTGAACCACAGCAGCAACATCTCTAAATGAATAATTTGCACTTTAATAAGACTTAGGGAAGAACGTGAGCAGCATATTGCTCACAGAAACATGGTCATGTACTCAATGTTTTTTAGGGTTGGCAACGCTTGATTTCACCTGCTTTATAGGTTATTCTGACTGGCTGGACTTTCCCATAAGACCACAAATCTACACAAAGATAGCTGGGATCAGGAAAACAAAGAATGGGAGACACCTAACAGGGACACTGAGTGCAAAATTTCTGTATTTGGTTTTGGAGCCCACACTTGTCAATTATCAGACGAAGCTAGATGTTATCTTGCTGTATATCAACACAGACCTCTTCATTATCTAATGCATCGTAAATGGTGCTGAACATTGTGCATTCACAAGAAAGCATCTCTAATTTGGAAATTACATGGAGGGAAGAGCATTGTTGAGGCGGCTTCAGATTTTGGGGCCTAGAATATGACCCTGAAGAGCTGCTGCAGAGATGTATGGCAGTTGAGATGATTGACCTCCAATAGCCCATAACCATCTTCACCTGTGCTCAGGATGATACCAGACAGAGTTGTGATCTCATTGAGTTCAGTTTTTTGAGGGCTCCCTTATTGTGAATCTCCATTCGTAATCTACATGTTTAAGAGCTGAACGTTTCTTTTCAATAATTAAAATTTAACTGTAAAAATAGTCACATCTGATTGAGGAACAGATAATCAATCCTTCTTAAATGCAAGTCAAACAAGCCTGAGTTTGGCTCACTACAGAGATAACGTGGTTGTGTTGGAAGGTCAGAGGCCATGGTACAAAAACAAGCAATGAGTGACAGAGTTTGAGCCCCTGATAGAGTCAGAATGTTTGTCATTATCACATTAAAAAAAGAGAAATGCTCACAATTATGGAAATTGTGTCAATGACACAGAGTATACAGATGTCTCAAGAGCATAAAGGACTTTATGATACAAATATTGAAATGATATTTCCACTAAAGAGAGAGACTGCAACTGGAGTTCATTAATAGGGAATACTAATTCAGGGTTAGAACACTTGGTGATGGGAGAGGCTTGTATGGTATGTTAAAGCATCATGTTAAATGTTCTGTATTCTGGACTGTTAATCTGATGTAATAGTCTCCTACTCATTTAATAACCATAGTCATAATATTGCAGGTACTGACATTGGTTATTTGTTGAAACAGATATTTTTATTCATATTATGATTAGTATTTTTAGTTTTGTATATAGCCTTAAAACTGATTGATGCAAGATCCTCACCAAAACCTCTTCCTCCCAAGGAGGACACCCATCGTAAAGCGAAGAGCGGCAGTCACAGGAAAATTACATGTGAAAAGATTATTGATCACAGATTCAAAAATTATCAATGTAACCAGATACAGATGTGAAATCATGTCAGCGTTTCCAGCTCTATATTCATCCTTACTAATGTACAGATAATCAATTAGTATAACCATGTCCCACAGCTTGCCTAACCTTGCTGGAAGATTAATCAGTACCAAAAACATTACTTGGATCAACATAATATGTCTACGTGGTATTTTATTGAATTAGCATTGTTGTTCCGACATTTTCCCTTTTTGAAAAACATCAGATCTACTTATCTCCAATGGGACATTCCACGTTGTAAACTTAGTACCAAACATACACGGCCAGCTGCGAAGATCTTCCTAGTTGTAGTCCATTGTACATCTATATACTACATTGACAGCTCCCTCAGTGGGCAGACAGAAATGAGGAATGTAACATAAATGAAGCACTGTATTGTTGGTCCTAACTATGGTCCTAACTCACACTGTGGTCAGATATTCCATTTCATTCATTTCCCATCAAACAGTTAATTCTATAGTCAGAGATATTCCTACTTACACAAGACCACTAGGGTAAGTTGTTCCCCTTCAGTAAATAAACCCACACTCAGTGTAATTTTACTTTGAGAGATGCTCCCAGTAACACCGGGACACTGGGGTTAGTTTCTTCCCTTTGGCTAGGAACCCATACTCAGTACAATTTGAATTGAAAGATGCCCACTGACTCACATTGTCACTTGGAATCAGGTGTTCCCTTTAGGCTACTGACACACATGCAATACAGTTCAACAGTGTAAGATATTCTCCTGTCGATGCTCCACACTTACTATGAACGAATGAAAACGTGCAGCACAGGAACAGGTCCTTCGGCCCTCCAAGCCTGTGCTGACCATCATGCCCTGTCATTTTTGATCCGTATCCCTCTATTCCCTCCCTATTCATGTACCCATCTAGGTGCCTCTTAAATGTCTTCATTGTGCCTGCTTCCACCACCTCTTCTGCTAGTGCATTCCAGGCTGCTACCACTCTCTGCGTGAAAAATTTCCCTCGCACATCTCCCTTAAACTTTCCCCCTCTGAACTTGAACCTGTGCCCCTTGTAACTGAAACTTAAAATCTGGGAAAAATCTGGACTATCCACCCTATCTATGCCTCTCATAATTTTATAGATCTCTATCAGGTCTCCTCTCGGCTGCCGTCTTTTTAACCTTTCCTCATAATTAATGCCCTGGAGACCAGGCACCATCGTGGTGAACCTTCTCTGTACTCTCTCCAAAGCTTTCCCATCCTTCTGGTAGAGTGTGACCAAAAATGTACACAATACTCCAAAGGCAGTTTGACATGGGTTTTAGATAGCTGCGATAGGAAGACCTGCAGGTGCTCGAGTCAGAGATGACAAAGTGTGGAGCTGGAGGAACACAGCATGCTTGGCAGCATCAGAGGAGCAGGAAAGCTGATGTTTCGGGACCCTTCTTCAGAAATGGAGAGGGGGAGGGGAGCTCAGAAATAAATAGAGAAAGGAGGTGTGGGGCTGGGGAAGGTAGGTGGGATGGTGATAGGTGAGTGCAAGGAGGCAGTGGTGGGGATTGGTCAGTGAGGTGGCAGGAGCAGATAGGTAGGAGAGAAGACGGACAGGTTTTGTCAGGTCAAGGGGATGGGGATGAGAGGGAGGGTTGATCATGGGATGAGGCCAGGGGTGGGGAGATTTTGAAACTGGTAAAGTCCACGTTCAGGCCATTGCGCTCCCGACGGGGTATATGAGGTGCTGCTCCTCCAGTTTCCTCCTTGACCTGACACAACCTGTCCATCTTCTCTTGCACCTATCCATCACTCCCACCTCACTGACCAAGCCCCACCACCGCCTACCTCCACTCACCTACCACCATCCCACCTACCTTTCCCAGCCCCACCACTCCTCTTTCTTTGTATTTCTGAGCTCCCCTCCCCCTCCTCATTTCTGAAGAAGGGCCCCAACCCAAAACATGAGCTTTTATACAGCTGCAACATGTACTGCCAACTCTTGTACTCCACACCCACCACGGTAAAGGCAAGCATGCCATATGCCTTCTTAATCACCTTGGCTACCTGTGGTGCCACTTTCAGGGAACTGTGGACCTGCATGCCCAGATCAGTCTGAATGTTAACATTCCTAAGGGTTCTGTCCTTTACTACAATGCTGTATTTACAGATACCCATAGAAAAGCAAGAAAATTGGGGTCAGAAGCTCCTATTTGAGCAGTCAGTACAATTCTACAATGACACATCCTCCCAGCAACATGAGGCCACAGCAATCAGAGGGTCCAGCCTGAGGTTTGTGATTCCCATGCAATAAAAATCCTTGATCAGTAATCCCTTCACTCAGAGTGATTCCTGGATATCTGGATCAACAGTATACAACATTCCACTCAATCACTGGATTATGCAGTGTGCCTGTGACCTACAGACAAAACATTTATTTTTTCTCTCAGTTGAGGAATTACATCACAGAGTTAGTTTGGAAATGTTAAATTGTGCACTGATATCACACGTTAGGAACTCGTACTGTCCATGTGTACATCATGCACAGCAGTGGAGTAGCCTTCGGACAGCATCGGACATCAAGGAGTCGGATGCTCTGAGAAATAAAGACTAAAACTCAAGAGATGAATAAAAGACTCCAAGACAGCCCAGCATAGACTGCTAGTGCCCCAGAGTGCTCAATCTTCTGTATTGTACTAACCTCTGGCATCATGGCAGTAACGTGTGTTCTCTGAATCTTCGAGTCTTACCGGATACCAAATGAAATTTGTTTAATACCTTGCTACCCAACACTCCATCGCCTGTATTTTCCTTCAAGTGAACCACTTTGGAATTGAAGAAACAGGCAGTTATTGCATCAAAGAGTCTGTTCGACTAATTGACTCCCTGATGTAAAACATGCTACGCCAGATATATCCCAGCCGGTAGTATTGATGCAGCAGGTCTGATATTTACAATGCACTGTGGGAAAGTTCAGTTTGGTGTTATTGTTACTGCAAATGGGGCAGCACGGTGGCTCAGTGGTTTGTACTGCTGCCTCACAGCGCCAGGGTCCTGGGTTCAATTCCATCCTTAAGTGACTGTCTGTGTGGAGTTTGCACATTCTCCCTGTGTCTGCATGGGTTTCCTCCCAGTGCTCTAGTTTCCTCCCACAGTCCAAAGATGTGCAAGCTAGGTGGATTGGCCATGGTAAATCACCCGTAGTGTCTCAGGGATGTGTTAGATAGGATGGGTCTGGGTGGGATGCTGTGAGGGTCAGCGTGGACTGATTGGGCTGAAGGGCCTGTTTCCACACTGTAGGGATTCTATGATTCTAAATATTTATAAACTTCCATGTGCTAGCTGGCAAAAACAAGTTCCTTCAATATTACCTCACTCCCACCCCCAGCATACTTTCCATTACTTAATAGCCACAAAACAGCCTGGGGTTACTCAGTGTCTAAATGTGACCTTCAATAAACGACCTCACCTTGACACAGTGATCCAACAAAATGAAAAATCTAACCAGAAGGAGCTGAACATACTGAACTGCCCAATGTGGCCTTCCTCAAACAGCAGTGTCTAGCTATGAACAACTTCACACAAAGAGAACACAGGATAGCAGTCATTCCTACTCACCCCCACTTTCCAATCATCCAAGATGCAAGGAAAGTATGACAACAGTTTTAAGTGGCAGATTGGCCAAAATTGGTCAGCGAGATCTTTACTTGCCTTCCCTTGAACACGGAGGGTGTCTTGCTGAAATAACCGATTTCGAGAAGCACTGACTGCACTGATGCAGATCTCTCATCTACATCAGCCAGTCAGCATCAGCACTCTACTGCCCACATCAAGGTACAGGAGATAGCAGGAACTGCAGATGCTGGAGAATCTGACAAAACAAGGTGTAGAGCGGGATGAACACAGCAGGCCAAGCAGTATCAGAGGAGCAGGAAAGCTGACGTTTCAGGCCTAGAAACTCCCTCTCCCACTCCTTAGACAACATGTCCATCCTGGGCCTCCTACAATGCCACAATGATGCCACCCGAAGGTTGCAGGAACAGCATTTCATATTTCGCTTGGGAACCCTGCAGCCCAATGGTATCAATATGGATTTCACAAGCTTCAAAATCTCCCCTCCCCCAAGCACATCCCAAAACCAGCCCAGCTTGTCCCTGCCTCCCTAATCTGTCCTTCCTCCCACCTATTCCCTCCTCCCACCTAAAGCCCCACTCCCATCTCCTACTACTAGCCTCATCCTGCCCCCTTGACCTGTCTCTCTCCCTATTTATTTCAGAACCCCCTTCCCCTCCCCCATTTCTGAAGAAGGGTCTAGGCCCGAAACGTCAGCTTTCCTGCTCCTCTGATGCTGCTTGGCCTGCTGTGTTCATCCAGGTCTACACCTTGTTATCTCCAGGTACAGGATTTGACTTTAACATGGAAGGCATCTTTCTGAGCTTCACCTTCTGGAATCAGTGACTGCACTGAAGCAGACCTTCCCCATATCATCTGATCATTGTCACCACTCTGCTGCCCACTTGAAGGTACTTGCCTTCTGTTGAACACAGAGGGTGTCTTTCAGAAGTCCATCTTCTAGAAGCAGTGACGGCACTGATACACATCGCTCCCACGTCAGCCAGTCAGCATCTCCACTCTGCTGCCCTCTTCAAGTTACTGGCCTCCACTTGAACACAGAGGGTGTTTTGCTGCAGTCCACCTTGTGGAAGCAGTTACTGCACTGATGCAGAGCACCCTCATGTCAGGAATTTAACTTCACCACTCTGCTAACCTCTGGAAGCTACGTGCCTTCACTTAAACACGGAGAGCGTCTTGCAGAATTCCACCTCCTGGAAGCAGTGACTACACTGATGCAGAACCTTCCCCATGTCAGGGATTGAGCGTCACTACTTGGCTGCTCAACTGAAGGTACGACCCTTCACTTGAACATGGAGGGCGTCTGGCTGAAGTCCACCTTCAGATAGCAGTGACTGCACGGCTGCAGGTTGTCGCCACGTTTTGTTTTGTTGCAACTTATACTTTATTCATAAAAATATATATTTATGTACATACACCATTACGGTAGCCATTCAGGGCTATACTATAAGTGCATACAAAGAATAAAATAAACTTTGGCATTCGTCTTTTCTCCATATTTACAATTTACAATTAACCTACTCACATTTATCTGAGACATCAGCACTCAAGCTATGCCTGCCTCTTTGTAGGTGACGTGGAACAATCCCTCTTCCGTACCTACACTGGCCCTAAACCCCACCTCTTCCTCCGTTACATTGATGACTGTATCGGTGCCGCCTCGTGCTCCCACGAGGGGCTTGAACAGTTCATCCACTTCATCAACACCTTCCACCCCAACCTGAGGTTCACCTGGATCATCTCCAACACTTCTCTCTCCTTCCTGGACCTCTCTGTCTCCATCGCGGGTAACCACCTAGAAACCGATGTCCATTTCAAGCCCACCGACTTCCACAGCTACCTGGAATACACCTCCTCCCACCCACCTTCCTGCAAAAATGCCATCCCCTATTCCCAATTCCTTCGCCTCCGCCGCATCTGCTCCCAGGATGAGGCATTCCACTCCCGTACATCTCAGATGTCCTCATTCTTCAAGGACCGCAACTTCCCCCCCACAGTGGTCGAGAATGCCCTCGACCGTGTCTCCCGCATTTCCCGCAACTCATCCCTCACACCCCATCCTCGCAATAATAACCAAAAAAGAATCCCCCTCGTCCTCACGCACCACACCACCAACCTCCGGATCCAATGCATCATCCTCCGACACTTCCGCCATCTGCAATCCGACCCCACCAGCAAAGACATTTTTCCCTCCCCACCCTTGTCTGCTTTCTGGAGGGACCACTCCCTCTGTGACTCCCTTGTCCGCTCCACACTCCCCTCCAGCCCCACCACACCCGGCACTTTTCCCTGCAACCGCAATCCCACTCCCTCACCCCAATCCCAGGCCCCAAGAAGACTTTTCACATTAAGCAGATGTTCACCTGCATATCTGCCAATGTGGTATACTGCATCCGTTGTACCCGTTGTGGCCTCCTTTACATCGGGGAAATGAAACGGAGGCTTGGGGGCCGCTTTGCAGAACACCTGCACTCAGTTCGCAACAAACAACTGCACCTCCCAGTCGCGAACCATTTCAACTCCCCCTCCCATTTCTCAGACAACATGTCCATCCTGGGCCTTCTGCAATGCCACAATGATGCCACCTGAAGGCTGCAGGATCAGCAGCCTGGGATATTCAGCCTGGGATCCCTGCAGCCCAATGGTATCAATGTGGATTTCACAAGCTTCAAAATCTCCCCTGCCCCAACCGCATCCCAAAAACAGCCCAGCTCGTCCCCGCCTCCCTAACCTGTCCTTCCTCTCACCTATCCCCTCCTCCCACCTCAAGCCCCACCCCCATCTCCTATCTACTAACCTCATCCCGCCCCCTTGACCTCTCCGTCCTCCCTGGACTGACCTATCTCCTCCCTACCTCCCCACCTACACTCACCTTTACTGGCTCCATCCCCGCCTCTTTGACTTGTCTGCCTCCTCTCCACCTATCCTCTCCTCTATCCATCTTCTATCCGCCTCCCCCTCTCTCCCTATTTATTTCAGAACCCTCTTCCCCTCCCCCATTTCTGATGAAGGGTCTAGGTCCGAAACATCAAGCTTTCCTGCTCCGATGATGCTGCTTGGCCTGCTGTGTTCATCCAGCTCCACACCTTGTTATCACTGAATTGACGCCTGTTATGTTTTGGCAGAAGGACCAAAGGCAGAAGCTGTCTTTCCCCACTGCGCCTTGGCGGCAGCTGCCCCAAGCTTTAGTGCGTCCCTCAGCACGTAGTCCTGGACCTTGGAATGTGCCAGTTTGCAACACTCAGTCGGGGTTAACTCGTTCAACTGGAAGACCAGCAAGTTACGGGCAGACCAAAGAGTGTCTTTCACCACATTGAGGGTCCTCCAGGCACAGGTGATGTTGGCCGCACCACTTAGCTGCCCTTTTCAAGGTACCAGTTTCCATTTGAACAAGGATGCCTTGCTGAAGTCCACTTTCTGGAAGCAGTGACTGCACTGATACAGATCTTCTCCATGGCAGGGATTCAGCATCACCACTCCAATGCCCTCTTAAAGTACCAGCCTCCACTTGAACATGGAGGGGGTCTTGCTGAAGTCCTGGACAGATGCATGAGTAGGTGGGGAGCAGAGGGATACAGATCCTTAGGAATTGAGCAATAGGTTTAGACAGTGGATTTGGATCGGCACAGGCTTGGAGGGCCGAAGGGCCTGTTCCAGGGCTGTAAGTTTTCTTTGTTCTTTGTTCTTTGTTCCACTTTCGAGAAACAGTGATTGAACTGATGCAGATCTTCCCCATTTCAACCCATTAGTGTCACCACTCTGCTGCCCCTTTTCAAGATACTTGCTGTCTCTCGAACACAGAGTGTATGTTACTGAAGCCCACCTTCTACAAACAGTGATGGCACTGACGCAGATCGCACCCACATCAGCCAGCAAGCTTCATCACTCTGCTGCCCTCTTCAAGGTACCAGCCTCCACTTGTAAACAGAGGGCGTCTTGCTGAAGTTCACAGTCAGGTAGCGGTGACTGCACAGCTACAAGTCGTCATCACAGCAATCAATCAGCATCACCACTCAGCCAACCTTTGTTACCTCCTCAAAGGGGAAGACAGTAGAGCAACAATGGCAGGAGTTTCTGGGTGTAATTGAGGACACAATACAGAGGTTCATCCCAAAGAAAAGAAAGATTATCCGGGGGAGGATTAGACAGCCATGGCTGACAAAGGAAGTCAAGAAATGTATCAAAGAAAAAGAGACAGCCTATATAGTGGCCAAGAGCACTGGGAAATCAGAAGATTGGGAAGGGTACAAGAACAAACAGAGGATAACAAAGAGAGAAATAAGGAAGGAGAGGATCAAATACGAAGGTAGGCTAGCCAGTAATATTAGAAATGATAGTAAAAGTTTCTTTCAATACATAAGAAACAAACGAGAGGCAAAAGTAGACATTGGGACGCTCCAAATTGATGCTGGAAGGCTAGTGATGGGAGATAAGGAAATAGCTGAAGAACTTAATTTTGCGTCAGTCTTCATAGTGGAAGACATGAGTAATATCCCAACAATTAAGGAGAGTCAGGGGGCAGAGTTGAGTATGGTAGGCATTACAAAAGAGAAAGTGCTAGAAAAGCTAAAAGGTCTAAAAATTGATATATCTCCTGGCCCCGATGGGCTGCATCCTAGAGTTCTGAAGGAGGTGGCTGAGGAAATAGCAGAGGCGTTGGTTGTGATCTTTCAAAAGTCACTGGAGTCAGGGGAAGTCCCAGAAGATTGGAAAATCGCTGTTGTAACCCCCTTGTTTAAGAAAGGATCAAGGCAAAAGATGGAAAATTATAGGCCGATTAGCCTAACCTCGGTTGTTGGTAAAATTCTAGAATCTATTGTTAAGGATGAGATTTCTAAATTCTTGGAAGTGCAGGGTCGGATTAGAACAAGTCAGCATGGATTTAGTAAGGGGAGGTCGCGTCCGACAAACCTGTTAGAATTCTTTGAGGAGGTAACAAGTAGGTTAGACCAGGGAAACCCAGTGGATGTTATCTATCTAGACTTCCAAAAGGCCTTTGATAAGATGCCTCACGGGAGGCTGCTGAGTAAGGTGAGGGCCCATGGTGTTCGAGGTGAGTTACTGGCATGGATTGAGGATTGGCTGTCTGACAGAAGGCAGAGAGTTGGGATAAAAGGCTCTTTTTCGGAATGGCAACCGGTGACAAGTGGTGTCCCACAGGGTTCAGTGTTGGGGCCACAGCTGTTCACCTTATATATTAATGATCTGGATGAAGGGACTGGGGACATTCTGACGAAGTTTGCCGATGATACGAAGTTGGGTGGACAGGCAGGTAGTATGGAGGAGGTGGGGAGGCTGCAGAATGATTTAGACAGTTTAGGAGAGTGGTCCAGGAAATGGCTGCTGAAATTCAACGCGAGCAAATGCGAGGTCTTGCACCTTGGAAAAAAGAATACAGGCATGGGCTATTTTCTGAACGGTGAGAAAATTCATAAAGCCGAAGTACAAAGGGATCTGGGAGTGCTAGTACAGGATTCTCTCAAGGTTAACTTGCAGGTTGAGTCCGCGATTAAGAAAGCGAATGGAATGTTGTCATTTATCTCAACAGGGTTGGAATATAAAAGCAGTGATGTGCTTCTGAGACTTTATAAAGCTCTAGTTAGGCCCCATTTAGAATACTGTGTCCAATTTTGGGCCCCACACCTCAGGAAGGACATACTGGCACTGGAGTGTGTCCAGCGGAGATTCTCACGGATGATCACGGAATGGTAGGCCTAACATACGATGAACGGCTGAGAATCCTGGGATTGTATTCATTAGAGTTTAGAAGGTTGAGGAGAGATCTAATAGAAACTTACAAGATAATGCATGGCTTAGAAAGGGTGGACACTGGGAAGTTGTTTCCGTTAGATGGGGATACTAGGACCCGTGAGCACAGCCTTAGAATTAGAGGGGGTCAATTTAGAATGGAAATGAGGAGACATTTCTTCAGCCAGAGAGTGGTGGGCCTGTGGAATTCATTGCCACGGAGCGCAGTGGAAGCTGGGACGTTGAATGTCTTCAAGGCAGAGATTGATAAATTCTTGATCTCGCAAGGAATCAAGGGCTACGGGGAGAGTGCGGGTAAGTGGAGTTGAAATGCCCATCAGCCATGATTAAATGGCGGAGTGGACTCGATGGGCCGAATAGCCTTACTTCCACTCCTATGTCTTATGGTCTTCTGGTCTTTTCAAGGTATAGGTTCCTACTTGAACACAGAGGATGCCTTGCTGAAGTCCACCTCCTGGAAGCACTGACTGCACTGATGCAGATCCCCACCATGTCTGGATTTCAGCATTACAACTCTGCTGCCCTCTTGACTGTACTTGCCTTCACTTGAACATGGATGAGGTCTTGCTGAAGGCCACCTTCTAGAAGCAGTGAGCGCACTAATGTAGATCTTCCCCAAGATGATAACTTAGGAGGACCACTCAAGGATAAAGGTGGGAAC
This sequence comes from Ginglymostoma cirratum, assembly GCA_024137785.1. Taxonomy (NCBI): domain Eukaryota; kingdom Metazoa; phylum Chordata; class Chondrichthyes; order Orectolobiformes; family Ginglymostomatidae; genus Ginglymostoma; species Ginglymostoma cirratum. Next base: position 1,586,631 of record JAHRHZ010000151.1, on the reverse strand, counting down.
TAGAGGATAAAGGTGAGATCCTAAATGAGTACTTTGTGTCAGTAATCACCCAGGAGAAGGATATGGAGGATAATGAGATTTGTGTGGAGCACACTAAATGCTCTGGCATTTTCAGATCAAGAAGGAACTGGTGATGGGTCTCTTGAAGAGCGTTAAGATGGGTAAGTCCCCAAGACCCAATGGTATCTACCCTAGGTTGCTGAGAGAGGCAACACGGGAAATTGCTGGGGCCTTGATCAAGATCTTTGTATCCTTGTTAGGCACTGGAGAGGTCCAGGAGGACTGTTGAGTAGCTAATGTTATTCCTCTGTTCAAGAAGGAAATATAGACTAGTGAGTCTCACATTGGCGATTGTGAAGTTATTGGAGAGAATTCTTAGGGATAGGATTTATGCACATTTGCAAAGACATGGCCTAATTTGGGAAAGTCAGGATGTCCTTGTGCAGGGCAGGTCAGGTCTTACTAACTTCATTGAATTTTTTTCAGGAGGTGACAAAGGTGATCGTAGAGTCACAGGGTCCTATAGGATAGAGACAGGCCTTTTGGCTCAAACTGTTGATGCCGACCAAAACATCCATTCACGCTAACCCCATTTCCCTGCACTTGGCCCATATCCTTCTAAACATTTTCTATCCACGTATTTGTCCAAATGTACTCATATCAATCACTTCCAATGGCAGCTAATTCCATATGTGTACAACCCGCTGTGTAAAACAGTTGCCCGTCAGGTTCTCATGTATTCTTTCCCCTCTTATCTTAAGTTGATGCCCTCTAGTCCTCAACCCTGGGAAAAAGACCGAGTGTATTCACCCTATCAATGCCTCTGATGATCTTATACACTTTCTATAAGATCCCCCCTCAGTCTCCTAAACTCTGAAGAGAAAAGTGCTAGATTGTCCAAACTCACCCTATAACTCAGTTCCTTGAGTCATGGCAACATCCTTGTAAATCTCCCTTGTACTCCTTCCAGTTTAATAACATTCTTTCTATAGCAAAGTGATGAAAACTAAACACAATACTCCCAGGGCAGTCTCACCAACATCCTCTACAACCACAACATAAATTCCCAACTTCTGTACTCAATGCCCTAACTGATGAAGGCCAGTGTGTCAGAAGTCTTCTTTATGCCTTGTATACCTGTGAGTCCACTTTCAGAGAACCATGTTCCTGAACTCCAAGGTCCCTCTGTTCCACTACACTCCTTAAGGCCCTACCATTCACCAAGAAACTCCTACTTTGATTTGACTTTCCAAAATGCAACACTTCACACTTATCTATATTAAACTCCATTTGCTATTTCTTGGCCCACTTCCCCAGCTGATCAAGATCCTGCTGCAATTTCTAATAACCTTCCTCACTGTCCATGATAACTGCCTATTTTAGTGCCATCCACAAACTTATTAATCATGCCTTGTACATTCTCATCCAAATCATTGATATAGATAGCAAACAGCTATTGGCCCAGCACTGATCCCTGAGGCACAGCACTAGCTTCCAGTCCGACAAACATCCTTTCACTATTAAAAACCAAAAGAACTGCAGATGCTGTAAATCAGGGACAAAAACAAAGTTGCTGGAAAAGCTCAGCAGGTCTAGCAGCATCTGTGAAGGAAAACACAGAGTTAATGTTTTGGGTCCAATGACCCTTCCTCAGAACTGATGGTGGCTGGAACAACATCAGTTTATATGCAGAAAAATGGGGAGGGGATGGGGTAGGGACAATAAGATACAGCCTAAAGAGAGACAAGAGCAGTTGGACAGACAAAGAGTCGATAATGATCAGGCTGGAAGGGTGAATAATTGTTAATAGGGACTATTAGTGACTAATTACAGGTAGTGTGTAATGGCAGGCTATGTGGTAACAAGGCCTGGTGTGTGGGGTGGGGGGCTGGGACATGGGAGGGTTCAGCCCTAAAATTATTGAACTCGATATTGAGTCCAGAGGGCTGCAGGGTCCCCATGTGGAAAATGAGGTGTTGTTCTTTTAGCTTGCGTTGAGCTTCGCTAGAACACTGTAGCAAGCCAGAGTCAGACATGTTGCTCAGGGAACAGGGTGGTGTGTTAAAGTGGCAAAGTGTTTTTGATCCTTCCACTATTACTCTCTGCTTCCTACCATCAGCCAATTGTGTATCCAATTTGCCAGCTCTCCTTGGATTCCATGAAATCTAACCTTCCAGAGCAGCCTATCATGTGGAAACTTATCAAAGACCTTACCGAAATCCATATAGACTAGGTCTACCGACCTGTCCTCATTAACCTTCCTCATCACTTCATCAAAGAACTCTAACAAATTTGTGAGGCATGCTCTCCCATACACGAAGCCATGCTGACTACTCCTAACCAAACACACTTTCCAAATGCATGTATATCAGCTCCTCTGATGCTGCCTGACCTGCTGCGGTCCTCCAGCTCCACATTGTATTGAGAGATGTTAGGTTTACTGGTCTATAATTCCCAGGTTTGTCTTTGCAGCCCTTCTTGAATAAAGGCACAACATTTGCTACCCTCCAGTCTTCCTTGGGACCTCACCCATATCTAACAGTGATGTAAATATATCAGCCCGTACCACCGCAATTTCCTCTCTAGCTTCTTGCAGGGGTCTTGGATATATCTAGTCAGGACCAGAAGATTTATCCACCTTCATACATTTTAATACTTCCAACACCTCCTCGACTGTGATATGGATCGATGAAGGTAGAACAGTGGATATTGTCTACATTGATTTTAGTAAGGCTTTTGACAAGGTCCATCATGGTATGTTCATCCAGAAGACTAAGATGCAGGTCTTTTCAGTGCTTGATAAGGACCTTGTTAAGAGTATCTGGGGATTGCACAGAGCAGTGCTGACAGGCGTTGGTGATGCAGTGGTGAGTATAGCTGCTTTCCAAGCAATTGAGCCGAGTTGATTCCTGGCCAAGGTTCATTTTAAATCAACTACTAAAAAAGCATGATCTTACTGATGTATCAAGGTTGACAGTGTTAATAGAAGTGGGGTCAGTGCTGTACCTGGACGGGCAGTGAAATTAAGAGTGTGGTCAGTGATATATCCATTGTTCGAAGCCCATCTTGTTCACTGAGACCCCTTCCCTCGGGAAAGGCAGTATGTTCTCCTCACATGATTCTTCATGTGACTTCAGATCCTGGGAAAGGAGGGAAAAGTGCTGACCGTGGCAGCAATGCACATATTCAGCATCTGAGAAGAATCACATTTCAATCAGTGAGTGAAATGTTCTTGTTTAAAGAGCGCAGCTCCCCTAGAATACAGCAGGACAGCTCTGTGACATATTTTCACACTTGGAATAAAGTGTGTCAATGTAGCATCAGCTGAAATAATTTGTGATCTCGGGATTGGGCTCGTGGTGTTTGAGTGAACAGCATTATTGCTGGCAGATTCCAGATTCTGTTTTTGTTATTTCATTATGATAGCCACAGTGCTCCTTCATAATCAGGATTAAAGTTGTTATTGTAATTAGTTTGTTCATTGACAGAAATTTGAAAAACAGCAACAAAGCTGAGCAATGCTGCAGCCTCAATCTCCCCAAGGAGTTTCCACACAATATAAAGCAACATCTCTGGGAATGCATCAGCTCAGAGTTTCAAACAAGGAACTTGTCAGCTGCCTGAAGGGACAGATCACTTCACACAAAAATGCATCTACCAATTGATCAACTGGAGAAAGTTTTCTGCACCATCCTTGCTGTTGTTGGCATCCCTGATATGGCATTATGACAACTGCATTTGTTTTAATCTGTTGATGATCTGCTCTCTGGCTTTAGCTTTTGAACAATAATGTGTCCAGCTCACTGACTGGTCAGCCTTAACTAGACACCGGAACAGTGATAGCAATTCATGGCCGCATTCTTGGTACAATTGTCCACTGACAGAGAGTTCCAACTTCACCGCTGCTGCAGCATTTTCTGATGTCAGTGTTCTGTCATCTGTTCTGGTCTTGTATGGTTTGAAAATATGAGGCGTGATCAGGCAAGTTAGTTCTGATGAAGGGTCACTGGACCTGAAACGTTAATTCTGCTTTCACTCCCAAGGACACTGCCAGACCTGCCGCACAATTTCGACTTTTGTTATATAAATGACGTGTATTTTAACTAGGTTTTTGAAGGTTAAGGGGTAATCTGCTCAAAGTCTTTAAAATATTAACAAGAAAAGGTGAAGTCAATGAACTATTTCCACTGTCTGTGGATTCTAGAACAAGGGACCATAGTCTGAGAATGACGGCCAGGCCGTTAACAAAAGATGTTAGGAAGCACTTTTACACACAAAGGGTGGAAGAGGTTTGGAATTGTCTTCCAAAAATGCCATTGGATACTGGATCTGTTGGTCAGTTAAATGAGAAAGTTTTCTTTTTGTTAAGCAAAAGAATTGAAGGATATGCATGCCGTTTTGGTTTGTAAAGCGTCATCTAAATGCCACCCCTTCTGGAAATTCTCCTCTCCTCACCATCTCTGGTCAGGAGATTCAAATCTTGACAGATTGCCCTCCTGATCGCCGTATGTTGAGACATTTGTTATGTACAGATGTGTAGTCTTATATGTAAACATCACAGCAGTTGTAATAGTCACATGTTGTCACTGAGGGAACCCTACCTGCTCTCTAATGCTGCTCTTGCATAAAACACATGGTCTAGTCTTGTTTGAAATCTAATGCAGGTTCAGAAGACCTGCTTCCTGATCCTGAGATAACAAGGTGTAGAGCTGGATGAACACAGCAGGCCAAGCAGCCTCAGAGGGGCAGGAAGGCTGACGTTTCAGGCCTAGACCCTTCTTCAGAAGACGAGGAAGGGTCTAGGCCCAAAACATCAGCCTTCCTGCTCCTCTGATGCTGCTTGGCCTGCTGTGTTCATCCAGCTCTACACCTTGTTATCTCAGATTCTCCAGCATCTGCAGTTCCTACTATCTCTGCTTCCTGATCCTGTTGTGGCTCCAATCAGGATTTGGTCCCATGCTAAGAGCGTGGGACAACCTGATCCATGAAGAAGGGGAGAGTTTTGAGTTATTGACAGTCCAATCACCAGTATTCTGCCTGAGTTTGGAGTGAGATTTCTAATGGGGCTTTGCACCTACCAGAGATGGAATTGAGAACTGTAAGAATCTATTACATTCAATCAAATAGTAATCTTGCAACCAAACAAAACCACAGTCTTCCTTCTGCCCACCTAGGATGTGACGTGAGCTCAGTCCCTGTCCAAACTCCACAACCTCTGGAGTTATTGGGCTAGAGGAAAATCTGAGGTGGGTGTGAAAGTCTTAAAATACCAACTCACTCAACTGCAACCACTTCCATTCACGCAGTCTGCTGGTTTTTGGTGGTAAAATCTTATTGTTGTTCTAGGAAACAGACAGGGGTGATTTCTCAGAGATAAAAGGTACTGCAGATGCTGGAGAATCC
>JAHRHZ010000151.1:1548074-1580828 GCA_024137785.1 Ginglymostoma cirratum | reverse complement strand
GTTCACCTGCACATCTGCCAATGTGGTATACTGCATCCGCTGTACCCGTTGTGGCTTCCTCTACATCGGGGAAACCAAGCGGAGGCTTGGGGACCGCTTTGCAGAACACCTGCGCTCAGTTCGCAACAAACAACTGCACCTCCCAGTCGCGAACCATTTCAACTCCCCCTCCCATTCCTCAGATGACATGTCCATCCTTGGCCTCCTACAATGCCACAGTGATGCCACCCGAAGGCTGCAGGAACAGCAAATCATATTCAGCCTGGGAACCCTGCAGCCCAATGGCATCAATGTGGATTTCACAAGCTTCAAAATCTCCCCTCCCCCAACCGCATCCCAAAACCAGCCCAGCTCATCTCCACCTCCCTAACCTGTTTTTCCTCTCACCCCAAGCCACACCCCCATCTCCTATCTACTAACATCATCCCGCCCCCTTGACCTGTCCGTCCTCCCTGGACTGACCTATCTCCTCCCTACCCCCCTACCTACACTCACCTTTACTGGCTCCATCCCCGCCTCTTCGACTTGTCTGCCTCCTCTCCACCTATCCTCTCCTCTATCCATCCTCTATCCGCCTCCCCCTCTCTCCCTATTTATTTCAGAACCCTCTTCCCCTCCCCCATTTCTGATGAAGGGTCTAGGCCCGAAACGTCAAGTTTTCCTGCTCCTATGATGCTGCTTGACCTGCTGTGTTCATCCAGCCCCATGCTTGTTATCAGGGGTGATCTCTGTCAATAGTTCGCCACATCTTTTCCCATGGTCTTCCACAGTTAATTTATTGTTGTTTATCATCCTTTCCAGGGGAAAATGTGGTGTTTCCCTTGCACTACTCAGTACCTGGTGATAATAGCAGCTGCCAATCATTATCTCTGAGCTTATCCTGAAGAAAGTATCCTATTATTATAATTCATGATCCTTCCTGGACATCACTCCAGTGTGTGGGGTTACTGGGGCCCTGTCTCGTGCAGCCAGGGACTGGTCTGTCTGGTTCACCGTCACTTTCTCCTTTGATTGATTTGTGACCATTTGTTGTTAGAAGCTGAAATCAAACTATTGCACTGAGAAAACTGCGACTGTGGTTCTAATGACAACCTGCACCCTGTTCTGTTTGAAAAACATCCCCTTCAATATGAACCTCGGATGATAATCAACAATGTGCCATTCTACTGCAAAGCAAAGTCAAGCTACTTTACTGAAACTTGTTGGGTGGCATTAGATTGGCTTGATATGGTTTTAACACCTTTGCTGCCATTCACTTTAATTCTGTTGCTCAATGCTCTGACAGTCAGACACATGTTAGTGACCAGTTGAATCCGGAAGAGGCTGAAGGGTGAGAGCAAGGGAGAGAATTGCAGAGACCCAGAGATGGACAGCAGAAAGAAGTCAGTGATTTTGCTCTTCACCTTCTCTGGGAACTTCACCATCCTGTGGGTAATCGTTGTTGTAGATTTCTTATATTATGTAATTCAAGGCATCAATACTGCTGATTACTAGCCTTTTCTATTTCACTTTGGTAAAGTTGGTTACATGCTACAGAACATAAGTTGTTGCACAAATGCATTCATTTTTACAGCAACATTGACTGGATTCAGAACGAAGATCAGTAATGCAGTAAAATATCTGGTTACACAAATTCCCTGTTTCATGAATAAATAAAACTCCTCAATGAAGGAGGGTCCCATTTTTCCATATCATGAAATGATTTTTGTTTTATTCACTCATGGAATGTGGACATCACTGGTTGGGTCAGCATTTATTTCCCATTCTTAGCTGCCCTTGGAAAAGGTGGTGCCTTCTTGAACAGCTGCAGTTTATGTGCTGCTGCCTTTGTCCTTCTAGTTGATAGTGGTCATGGTTTTGGAAGGTGCCACACAAACAGCTGACTCTGAGTTGTTTTGATATGAGAAGCTGTGGTGATTACAAGACATTATCAGAACCCACCCACCAAACATTTATTTATACAGCAACGTTGTCGAAGTTCAAAGGAAAGTTTTGAAACACAATAAAATATCAAGTTACATGAATTCCTTGCGTTATGATTAAATAAAATTTAAGAATACTAACAAACAGGTGGACTACCTATTTTTCAGCATCAAGCTTCACAATTGCAATGGGATGCTACTCCAATGCAGTCCCAAATACAGATTTCCTGTAAGGGGAGTGAAGAGTCAAAACTGTGCATCAACAGGTAAGATTCTTGGTAGTGTGGATGAGCAGAGAGATCTCAAGTGTCCATGTGCATAGATCCCTGAAAGTTGCCACTCAGGTTGATAGGGTTGTTAGGAAGGCGTACGGTGTGTTAGGTTTTATTGGTAGAGGGATTGAATTTCAGAGCCATGAGGTCATGTTGCAGCTGTACAAAACTCTGGTGCGGCCGCACTTGGAGTATTGCGTACAGTTCTGGTCGCCGCATCATAGGAAGGATGTGGATGCATTGGAAAGGGTGCAGAGGAGATTTACCAGGATGTTGCCTGGTATGGAGGGAAGGTCTTATGAGGAAAGGCTGAAGGACTTGAGGCTGTTTTCGTTAGAGAGAAAGTTAAGAGGTGACTTAATAGAGACATACAAGGTGATCAGAGGATTAGATAGGGTGGACAGTGAGAGCCTTTTTCCTCGAATGGTGACGGCTAGCACGAGGGGACACTAAATTAAGGGGTGATAGATATAGGACAGATGTCAGAGGTAGGTTCTTTACTCAGAGAGTAGTGAGGGCGTGGAATGCCCTGCCTGCAACAGTAGTGGACTCGCCAATTTTAAGGGCATTTAAATGGTCATTGGATAAACATATGGATGATAATGGAATACTGTAGGTTAGATGGGCTTCAGATTGGTTTCACAGGTCGGCGCAACATCGAGGACCGAAGGGCCTGTACTGCGCTGCAATGTTCTATGTTCTATCAAAGCTCCTATGTGTTGAAAGTGATGCAATGCCACCCTCTGCTGGCCTAGCAACAAAACTGCACAGGGGGTGACGGAGTGTGAAAACCTTCATGGATTCAGTCAGACAGGGGGAGCAGGAGGGCAATCAATCACAGCACCATCCAAACTGACAGCGCCATCAACACATAAACATGTGTATACACACATGCACACAGACACATACATAGAGTCATACAGCACTGAAACAGACCCTTCAGTCCAACCAGTTCATTCCGAACATAATCCCAAACTAAACTAGTCCCAACTGCCAGCTCCTGGCCCATTTGTTCCAAACCTTTCCTCTTCATATATCCATCCAAATGTCTTTTAAATGCATCACATCCACCACTTCATCAGGAAGTTCATTCCGTACATGAGACACCATTTATGTAAAAAAATTACCTCATATCTTTTGAAAAAATCTCTCCTCTCACCTTGAAAATGTGCCCGCTCGTCTTGAAGTTCCTCATCTTAGAGACCCCATTGGATAGATACACAGAGATATACACAAACATAGAGAGACACACTGATACATTCTCAGGTGGAAGCAAACCCCAGGAGCAGGGTCTGTCCCTCATGGAAGAGAATGTGTGTGAAAAACCATCAAAAGAGCTGGGCTCAATTGGAATAGTGAGTATCACCCCTTCAGTCTTACTTGTCTCTGTCTGAATTTTCCCCTTCTGTCTTTCATTTTCTGTCCTTCACTCTTTCTTTGTCTCTCTCTGTCCTTCTCTCCCTCTTTTTCTTTCTATCCTCTCTTGCTTTCCTTCTCTCTTGCTTTCCTTCTCTCTCTCCCCCCCACTCTTTGTCTCTGTGTCCTTCTCTCTTTCTTCCTCTCTCTCATTCTTCCCTGCCTCTATTCCCTGCCCTCCTCTCTCTCCCTGTCCTTCTCTCTCTACCTGCCTCTGTCTCTCTCCCTCCCTCTCTCTCCCTCCCTTTCTTTCTCTGTCCTTCTCTCTTCCCCTCTCTTTCTGCCCCACCCTGTTTTCTGTCTTTCTATCCTTCTCTCTTCCTTCATCTCTTTGTCCTCTCCCTCTCTTTATCCTCCTCTCTGTCCATCCTCTCTCTACCTGTCTCTGTCTTGCTCCCTCTTTCTCTTTGTCCTTCTGTCTCCATCTCTGTCCTTCTCCCTCTCCGCCGTGTCTTCTCTCTCTGTCCTTCTCTCTTCCTGTCCTCCTCTCTTTCCTTGTGACTCCCTCTCTGCCCTTCTTTCTCTCTGTCCTTTTCTCTCTATGCTTCTCTACTGCTGTCTTTCCCTCTCACTCTTTCTTTCTCGATCCTCAACTCTCTATCCTTCTATCTTTCTTCATCTCTTGTTGTCCTTCTGTCTCTCTATTCTTATCTCTCTCTTCCTGCCTCTCTTTGTCCTTCTCTTTACCTGTCTCTGTCTCTCTCCCTCCATCTTTCTCTTTTCCGTCTGTCTCTTTCTCTCTCTTTCTCCATGTCTCTCCTTCTCTCTCCACCCTCTCTGTCTTGTCTCTCTCCCTTTCCTTCTCTCTGCGTCCTTCTCTCTCCTTTTCCTCTTTCTCCATCCACACTCTCTCCATCTCTCTCTCTCTGTCACTTACTCTGTCCCTTTCTTGTCTTTTTCAGATCTGAAAGTTCCCACACAATTTTGTTCCCATTTTCATTTCCCTTCCCAAATTTATCCTCTAGGCCAAATATTTGCTTCACCAAATTTGTGTCCCCACCAATATTTTGCTGCCCTCAGTAGTATGCTGAGCCCCACTCCCTGGGACAGAGATAAATGAGTCTGTGTGGATTGGCTGGCCTGTGGCTGACTGCTGTAATGCACGGCAAGATCCCAGTGCCAGAATTACAGAAGCTTCATGTCACAGAGGGAGTCCTTTTGGATGTCATGCCTGGCCCCCAAACCCTTCCCTGAATTACACAATGCTGATCCTGTCCGGACTCCTCAGAATTTGCCACTGAATGGCCCCATTGACTACCCTTTCCGTGGAGACCACTCCTCTGCCCTGTCTCAACCTCTGCCTCTTGTGCTCTCCCCATTTAATCTCTCTCCCATACAACAGCCCCTCCCTCTCACCCACTTACATGCTCTCCTGCTCCCTCCCTGTTGACCACTCTCCCCCTCAGAACTTAGATATATGGCCACTATCTAATTGCTCCTCTTCCCCTCCCCTCGCAGACTCACAGCCCCTGAGCTGGAGGACAAAGTTCCCAATCTGCAGCCATCCATAGCCACACACTCAATGAGAAAGATGTGTCATGCCCCTTCAAATCACATTCCCTGCGCTGTCCCACCCCCCGAGCGGTTGGATCTGTTGGATGTGTGATCAAACTGTGCAGAAGCCATATTTTTTCCCCTTTGTCTCTCCCCCCAGCCCACAGCTCATTCCTTGAGGTAAAAATCCCTGAGAAGGCCTGAGCCCCATAATTATTTTCCGTGTGTGTGTGTGTGTGTGTGTGTGTGTGTATAATGAACGACATGGAGGCAGGACAGTTTCTGATTATTCTCTCTTGCTGGTTCCATGCAATGTCTGACGATTCATTACTGCAGAATGATTTGATTCTCTCTGTCTCTGCATCGTCTGAGTTTCAGCTCCCAAATTAAATGTTGAATCAGTCATGATCCTATTGAATGGCAGATTTGGCTCAAAGGGCTGAATGGCCTCCTCCTGATGGTCTTATGTTTTTAACACTATTTTCCAGTTCTTGGCCTAAACCCTGGAGGCTGTGACTACACATCTGATCTGAAGAGTGCTCCACTTTTCTGAGAGTTTCTGAGTGAATAAGCCTTTCTGGCTTTGAGTTCCCGAGTCTGAATAAGAAGTGAAATCTCCTCGAGGCTCCTCTTAGTCTCTCACTGCAAGTTGTAGCAGGCCAGTCAAGGAGATGCAAAACATAGACCAGATGTTCTCTGTTCACCAGCTCCATTTTGGAAGGACACAAGGGAGGGGCTGTCTCCTTCATCAGCTTCCCGTGCTTTCCCTTCTGGCTTGAGAGGGCTGAATGACCTTGCTGCTGGCTCCTGTTGAGGTGTAGGCTGGCTATAATTGGGTAATACAGAGCATGCACCTTGATTGAGGTTGGTTAACTTGGTTGGCTATACAGTTGGTTTGCAATGTAGAGTGATGCCAACAGAGTGGGTTCAATTCCTACATCAGCCAGGGTTATCACGAAGGGCTATCCTTCTCAAACTCTCCCCTGGCATGAGGCATGGTGACCCTCTGATTCAACCACCACCAGGCGTGATAATAAATAGCTTAGTCCAAACACATGGACAGGCCATGATTTTCTTCAATGGAAAAAGAGTCATCATAACACTAAGGTGTTAGCACCAAAACGAAACGATTCAGTTGATAAAATATAGTTAGAAGTTAAAGCAATAGTTAGAAGTTTTGCTGAAATAACGACGTACCATAAATTTTGGAATGTGTGCCTGTGTTTGTAACAAGCTGAAGGTAGTAGCTGTTCTTCCCACGGCTGGGGCTGCTTTCTCTATTCAATGGGACATTGTTAACTGCACTGCTTATGATGCATGTGAACAGTATGGGATGTCATAACAAGGGCTATAAACTGTATTGCTTTTATGCTATACACAGACGTCTGACGAGAGTCCACCAAGTGAGAGCTTGACTGATACTCTGGTGTTGACTCCGGACCTCTCGCCGGCTAAGCTAAAATAAAGAAGTTAATGGAACTTTTGAGGGGCTCGGAAGATTTTGAGTCAAATTTTGGTGCCGTGACTCGGATCCCTGCAAAGGGAACGTTTCTCTAGGCTGAATAAGTGACTGAGAGATTGAATCGAGCAAAATAGGTATTTTACCTCAGATCACTCCTTGGGTTCGAACAGACGATCTGCCCCTCGCCCAGTGAGACTGGTACCTTGACGGGATCCAACGAACCATCCCGACCAGGATGATAAGGTAAGAAATTGTTTTTTTTTAAAACGAGGTTGCTGCAGGTGACGTTGGCTATTCTGTATTGTTCCTGAGATAAAGAGTCGGGACTGGGGACCCCGGTCAGGAGAAGTGGTCGCCACTACCTGATGGATTCGACCTAGAGAACTGCCTCCTTATGATATGGCCGGTTAAAATTAGAATACGATAGAGGAAGGGGGCAGACTCGTTAAATTTCTCACCTCCGCGGTACTGTTACAAAAGAAGTGGCTAACAAGGGAGTATAATGGTTCAATCTCTTGATACAGCAGGAAAGGGGGCTCCCCTTCAGAGTACGGGTGAGAGAATACCTGATCAGGAAAATGATTTCCTGAAATTTAAGTTCTGCACTTAAACGATTATGGGACAAGAATTGGCCCCTGGGATGTGGCCTCTTGTGAAAAGGCGGTAAACCTAATTTGGAAGAAAAATTGTGGGAAAAAGTGGAAATCATTAATCAAAGAATGCAAGGATAAAGCCGATAGTAAATGGAACGATACGTTATTGGCCAGTTGGAGGAATAATGCATGTGGTAGAGGGATAGAGGTATGTGCAGCGGATGGAACTCCCAAAAGTTGGGAGACGTTAAAAGCTGAGTGCGACTGAGTAGACAGAAGGCGAAAAAGAGAACAGGAGAAACAGCATAAAGACACCAAGGCTGAGAAAGATAGACGGGAAGGGTTAAAGCAACAGCGTTGTAAAGAGAATCTAAGCTCTACTCGGGATCCCGAGCCTATGTCTGGCATACCGAACCTGTTTGATGAGGGGTACGATACCGATAGAGATGAGGAACGGGGATGTTATCCTAGATTGCCAGTACCTCCCGTACACACGCCTATTCCTGCTGCACCGACCCACTGCCGTATCAGGTTCCCGAGGGATCCATTGTGGCCGAACGGGTAAAAACAAACCCCAGAACACAGGTATCGTCTGATCTTTGTACCGGGGTTAGTGGACTCCAAGTTGGTCCCCGATTGCAGTGTCCAATACGACAGTTACCAAATTCCAGAGTTGCTGATGACGATCAGGAGCCAACAATTGGGGTTCATGTACCCTGGAAAGCCCAAAAAAAGTGATAATGAACCAAGCTCCAAATCGTAAGGAAAAACCAGCCCAATTCACCCAGTATGTCCGAAGGATGGTTCAAATGTATAATGCCACCCCCCCAAGATCTGTTCGCACTGTGCGGTATGATTTTATCGCCTGAGAAAGCGACTAAATGGCAGGAACAAATGGGTCACGGCGATCAAAGGGGACCAGTTCGAAGTCATAGGGAGTTCGAGCAGAGATTTCCCCACGCTGACGCCCAAACAAACCATTTGATTCAGTCGTTAGAACGAGCTTTACAACAACCTGTAAACATTAGTAAAATACTGGAGTGCAGACCTAAACCTGGGGAGTCGGGAGGCGATTATTGGGAGCGGTTTGTTGCCTGTCACGGAACATTTGCAGGTGATCAAGCCTTCAATTCAGGAGATGACTCACCTTTGTCTAAAGCTATGGTTTTGCAATGTATTCCTTCTGGTGTCACTGACATGATCCGGACAAACAATATAAACTGGTCCGAGAATTCCCGGTCGCAAATGAGGCGAGTGGTGGTCTACTACTGGGACGGTCAGAACGAACCCAAACCATGAGCCGAGTTACAGGTAAAAACCGCATATGTCCAGCGATTTCGCGATCCCTACCCGCCGTGTGCCAATCCCGACGAGGTTGATTGGGATCAGGATACCCACTGGGGGCGGAACCTACTTCAGATGCCCCACCCAGCTTTACGTTAACGACTGAACAGTTGACTGCATTTACATTTTTGCCAGAGCCACCATGACACCTCTCCTCCCCTGAGCAAGACTGCCTATTGAGAAATCATCTTTTTACCACGGCTCGTGAAGATTTGGCTGACCTGCCACTTCCAAATGCAGAATTAATCCTCTATGTAGACGGAAACTCCTTTGTTGCACCCACGGGACAGTTGTTCAGGATATGCAGTTGCCACTGATTCTGAGATTGTTGAGCAAGCAGCTTTCGAAACTCCGCTATCACCACAGAAAGCTCAGTTGTTCGCATATTAGCGAAGGGAAAATCAGCAAATATATATACTGACTCTCGCTATGCTTTTGGCGTGGCCCACGATTACGGAGCCTTGTGGGAACGGAGGGGATTTTTAACTTCCACGGGACAGCCTATTAGTAGTGCTGTTTTTGTGCATAACCCCTTGCAGGCTTTGCAATTACCAGCCAGTCTAGCAGTAATCAAATGTTCGGCTCACACCGGTGCAACAGATATGGTCTTCAAAGGCAATGAGCGGGCAGATGCTGCTGCCAAGCAGGCCGCCTTACACCCCGTACTTCTGGTTCCATTGGATTCCGAGCAAAACCTGGTTAGAAACAGTATAAGGACCGGTATGCCAGACCTGGGTGAGATACAGAAATTGCAGGGGGACGCCCCTGCTGAGGAGCACAAACTATGGACTCAAATGGGGTGCTACCTCGACCCTCAAACTAAGCTATGGGTGACCCCTGCGGGACAAGTTTGTGTTCCTTCTTTGCTCCTACTAATCTTAGTTGATTATGTGCATAATTGTACACACTTGGGCAAGGAGGGAATGGTTAATGCTTTATTACAAACCTGGTGGCACCCGGATTTCCAGAAAGCAGCTGAGAAACGAGCTAAAGCATGCTTAATTTGTAAAAAGAGGAATGCTGGAATAGGGATGTGGCCCTGTGGTCCTGGAACCACCCCCTTGCTCGGTGGGCCTTTTGCTTGTCTACAACTTGATTTTATAGAACTACCTAGAGTACATTGTTATAAGTTTTGTTTAGTAATAGTAGATGTATTTAGTAGATGGATCGAAGCCATCCCAACGACTGACAATATTGCTACAACAGTGGTAAAAATATTGTTGAGGGAAATAATTCCCCGTTATGGACTTCCAGAAATGATAAGCTCGGACAATGGACCACATGTTGTAGCTCGAGTAAACCAGGAGATCTGCAAAGAGCTGGCGATAAAGTAACAGTTCCACTGCACTCGCCATCCAAAGGCAGCCGGGATAGTGGAACGAGCAAACAGCACTCTAAAGAATAAGTTGGCCAAGTTAACACAGGAGACAGGACTGAACTGGTTGAAGGTCCTACCTTTGCTGCGATTCCATATGAGAGTTAGCCCCTCAGGTAAAACAGGGTTATCTCCCGCTGAGATGGTCTTTGGGAAGTCCATGCGGACCCCTTGGGGACTTGGGGTAGTCCGACCTCCCCTTCCTGAAAAATTGGATATGCACACTCTGGGGGAGGAAATGGAAAAATACCTGCATAAGTTAACCAAAGCTGTCCAAAGTTTACATTCACAGGTACGCCAAGCCAATCGAGAGGGTGACAATCTGTCTGAAGGAGACTACCCTACTGTGGACCCTGGAGATTTTGTCCTGATTAAGAACTGGGACCGGGGAAAGTTGGAACCAAGGTGGAAAGGACCATATCAGGTGTTGCTGACCACCCCCACGGCTGTGAAAGTGCAAGGACAACCCCGCTGATTCATAGAACCGACTGTAGACGAGTCAGTGAAGGAACAGAGAAGGATTAAGGAAGAAAAATGCATTGGATAATTGTGACTCTGGTGACTTTGGGGGATTTTACTCTGAGGACAGAAGGATTTCAGGCTAACGCCTTTCTATCCTTCTGTCATACATATGCCAAACTGGTAGAGCAGGGAGCATGTTGCGTATGTGCTGAGATTCCCCATCACAGTGAGGCCATGATTCCCACGTCTATTGTACCCCTCAATGCTAGTGAAGTAACTTCAATACAAACCTTTTCGGCTTCCACCCACGGTAGTGCGGTCAACTGCTCACTATATCAACACGGTAGTGATTGTCAGTCGCGTTGTTTTGAAGGGTGGAGAGCAAGAAAAGCCCCCCAGATGCTGAGAAGTTAGTGACTGCCTTGATAGTGCCCCCTCCTAAAGATCCGGTGAATGCTACCTGTCATTGTAGCCATACTCAGAGTGCGCCCCATGATGTGGGACACAACTCCTGTGTAAAGAATCGGAGTATTGCGATTCCACGACCTCTAAATGGAACCTATTGGGTGTGCGGGAACTGGGCCTACACCTGGTTGCCAGGAGAGAAAGCGGACAAAGGTAAAATCACTAAATCCCAGGGCCGCCCTTGGAAGGGTTGTTGTTACTTAGCATATTTGGTACCTCATTTACGAATTATGACTCACCCCAAGGAACATCCTCGTTGGGGTCGACCACAAAGGGAAATACCTGAAAGGAATGGCTCTGGATGATCCTTTTTCCCCTTTATGGAACTGCCCGAACTTCTAGGGAAATAATTAATTTTGCGGCTGCCCTGGAAGTACTAGTTAACAATACAGCGGGGACATTGACTGATACTCAGACGCAGGTAACTGAGTTATCTGCTGAAATGGTTGCAATGTGGCGACAGTCTTACAAAATCGAATGGCCCTAGACTTTATCCTGGCAGAAAAAGAAGGGACATGTGCCATTATAGGGAAGGAATGTTGTGTTTATATTCCTGACGAATCAACCAATATTACCAACCTCTCCAAGCACGTTACCCAAGAAGTCCAGAAAATCCAAGGCGTTGGTAATGACCTACATGGGTTCAATAGTGGAACAGGATGGTGGCCGTTTGGGAGTCTTTTTGGGAATATTGGGGGCATGTTGTTACATTTCGAGATTATAATACTTATTGTAATTGCCTGCATTCTCGTATTAAGACGCTTGTGGCCACTGATATCCAACTGTTATAGTTATCGGCTTTAGGAATATTCTGTGTGATCATGAAATGATCAAAAGGAGGGAATGATAAAGTATTGGGGAAGCCATAGTTAGAAGTTTTGCTGAAATAACGATGTATCATAAATTTTGGAATGTGTGCCTGTGTTTGTAACAAGCTGAAGGTTGCAGCTGTTCTTCCCACGGCTGGGGCTGCTTTCTCTATTCAATGGGACATTGTTAACTGCACTGCTTATCTGCTTATGATGCATGTGAACAGAATGGGATGTGATAACAAGGGCTATAAACTGTATTGCTTTTATGCTATACACAGGGGTCTGACGAGAGTCCACCAACTGAGAGCTTGACTGTTATTCTGGTGTTGACTCCGGACCTCTCGCCGGCTAAGCTAAAATAAAGAAGTTAATGGAACTTTTGTAGGGTCCGGACGTTTTTGAGTCAACAATCTGTTGCTTCTTATGCTTTCTGGAATGCAAGTATTTCTGTGTTCTAGCTTCACCAGGTTGTTACCTTCCTTTTAAATATACCTGGTTAACACCCTCCTGCACTCTTCATTTAACCAGTTTTGATCCATAGTTCCATGTCATATTTCATCTGCTGCCGCTGCCCTACTATTTGTTAGTTGCCATGTGTTGGAATGTTATTTGTTTACAGCCTTGGTAAATTTGTGCTGTGCATCTTGTAGATGGTCCACTCTGCTGCTCCTGTGCATCAGTGGTGCAGGGGGTGAATATTTGTGGATAGCTTGACAATCAAGCGGGCTGATTTGCCCTGTACGGTGTTGAGATTCTTGAGTGTTCCTGGAGCTGCATACATCCAGGCAAGCAGAGTATTCCATTGCACAGATGGTGAACAGATTTCTGGGAGGCACAAGACGAGTTATTTGCTGGAGGAGACTTAGTCCCTACCCTGCTTTTGGAGCCACACTGTTTATTTGGCGAGTTCAGTTCAGTTTCTTCTCAACGATAACCCACAAGATGTTAGTGTTGGAAATGAGAGATGGCAATGCCATTGAAGGTCAAGGAGCGATGATGAGATTCTCACTTCTCGGTGATGTTCTTGACTGGCACTTGTCTGGTGCAAGTGTTACTTGTCATTTGGGAGACCAAGCCTGGTGTTGTCCAGGTCTTGCTGCATTTGGACCCGGACTGCTTCAATATCTGAGGATTTGGGAATGGTGCTGAACATTGTGCAGTCATTCATGGCCATTTCCACTACTGACATTATGTAAGAGGGAAGTTCATTGATGAAGCAGCTGAAGATGGTTGAACCTAGAATATTCCCCGAAGAACTCCTATGGAGATGTCTTGGAGCTGAGATTGATGACACAGACGAAGACAACCATCTTCCTTCTTGCTAGCTATTACTACAACCAGTAGAGAGTTTTCTTAGGACTTTCATCGACTGTAATTTTACTTGAGCTTCTAATGTCACACTTTGTCAAATACTGTCTTTATGTGAAAGGTAGTTACTTTCACTTCTGCTCTGGAGTTGAACTTTTTTGAACCAAGGCTAGAATCAGCTAAATGGCCCAAACTGGGCATTAGTGAGCAGGTTCTTTCTAACCAGGTGTTGCTTGATAGCACTGTTGATGACACTTTCCATCAAATTTTCATTTTAGAGAATGGACAGATAACTCATCAATTGGCCATGCTAGAATTGCCTTCATTTTTACGTGGAGAACATGTCTGGATAATGTTTCACATTTTGGATACATGGCAGTGCTGTAGCTGTACTGGAACATCTCAGCTTGGCATGTGACAATTTTTAGAGACTGGTGTTGTCAGGAACCACAACCTTTACAGCAGCCAGTGCCTCCAGTCATTCTGTAGTGTCAGGTGGAGTGCATTGAACTGGCTGGAGACTGCCATCTGTGAACGTGGGAACCTCAGGAGGAGGCTGAAAATGGATAAACTCCTTGGTGTTTTTGGTTGAAGATTGTTGCAAATGCTTCAGCCTTATCTTCTGCACTGATATGCTGGGCTCCCCATAACTGAGGATTTATTTGTTGGAGGGCAGCCTCCTCATCCAGTGGTTTGTTTAGTGGTCCACCATCTTTTATTACTAAATGTGGCAAGGTTGAAGAGCTTAGATCTGATGACAAAACGGAAATTACTGGCAGAATACAGCAGATCTGGCATCATTATTGGGGAAAAACAGAGTTTTGTCAATTATGAGATCGATTAGCTCTGTCAATCACTGTGTGCACAAGTAGTCCTGTTTTACAGCTTCACCAGTTTGTCACCTCACATACTGTTATGCAGTGCTGCTGTTTGCATGCCCTTTTGTGCCCTTCACTGAACCAGGGTAGAACCTCTGGCTTGATAGTGATGGTGGACTGGGTGACATAGAGTCAGGGAGTTATACATCACGGAAACAGATCCTTCATCCAACTTGTCCATGCTGACCAGATTATTCCAGTCTGACCAAATCCTATTTGCCAGTATTTGGCCCATATCCCTCTAACCCTTCCTATTCATATGCCCATCCTGATGCCTTTTAAATGTTGTAATTGTACCTACATCCACCAATTCCTCTGGTATCTCATTAAACACATACACCACTTTCTGCCTGATAAAGTTGCTGCTTGGGACCCTTTTAATTCTTTACCTCTCACCTTAAACCTCCGCCCCCTAGTTTTGGACTCCTGTACCTGAGGAAAAAGACCTTGGCTATTTATGCTATCTGTGCCCCTCATAGATATTCTGATAGATATTCATAAAATTATCAGAATATCTATCAGATATTCATATCTATATGAATATCTCTTCAGCCTCCACTGTTCCAGGGGAAAAAAGCCCTAGCTTATCCAGCCACTCCTGATAACTCAAACCTGCCATTCAGAGATGTTGGGCAGATTGTGAATTGTGCAATTCTGCTGTAGCTGATGGCTCACTGTACCACATGGACACCTAGTCATAAGTTGCTAGATCGGTTTGAAGTCTGCCCCATTTAGCACAGACATAGTGCCACACAATATGATGGAAGGTCTATAAAATGTGTGGCAGACAGATTGGTGACAATGCAGTCAATGGTGTTTTTTTCCTCATTTGTTGATTCCCTCATCCCTTGCTGTGAACCCAGTCCAGCAGCTATGTCCTTTTGGACTGTCCCAGCTCAGTCAGCAGGTGGTACTGCTGAGTCTCTCTTGGCGATAGACACTGAAGCCTCCCACACACAGTTCATTCTCATCCTTTCCAGCTTCAACATTGTGTTCAAATAGAGAAAGTCAAGGGATGTGGTAATTCACAATCAGCAGAATATTTCCGTGCTCATGTTTAATCTGATGCCATGATCTTCATGGTGTCCAGCACCAATGCTAAACACTTCTGGAGCGCCCCCCTCCACTTGACTGTATCCCACTGAGCTGTTACTTCTGCTGGTTCTGCCCTGCCAGTGGGACAGGACCTACCCTGAGATGATCATAGTGTTGTCTGGGAGATTGTCTGTAAAGTGGGATTCCATGAATGACGGTGACTAGTTTGATTGTTGCTGGTCTATAAGGAATATTTATTAGAATCCC
The DNA here is from genome assembly GCA_024137785.1 of Ginglymostoma cirratum. Taxonomy (NCBI): domain Eukaryota; kingdom Metazoa; phylum Chordata; class Chondrichthyes; order Orectolobiformes; family Ginglymostomatidae; genus Ginglymostoma; species Ginglymostoma cirratum. The sequence continues at coordinate 1,565,723 of JAHRHZ010000151.1, read as the reverse complement.
TACAATGTGGAAACAGGCCCCTTTGGCCCAACAAGTCCACACTGACCCTTGCAGCATCCCACCCAGACCCATCCCCCTATAACCCACACACCCCTGAACAATATAGGCAATTTAGCACAGCCAATCCACCTAGCCTGCACATCTTTGGACTCTGGGAGGTAACCCAAGCAGATATGGGGAGAATGTGCAAACTCCACACAGACAGTCACCTGAGGCTGGAATCGAACCCAGGTCCCTGGTGCTGTGAGGCTGCAGTGCTAACCACTGAGCCACTGTGCTGCCCTTATATACAGCAGGTCAGTTTTAAGTTTTATACAATTAAGAGTTAATACCTCTTTATTTCCTTGAATTTTAAAACTCAAACCAAGCTAAATTGTTTTTTCAGCTGAAGGTTATTTAATTATTGTTCACTTCAATAATCATAGTACACATGTAATTATTGCTCAACTTAGTATCTATAGTAACCAGGTGATTATTGCTCAGTTTATTAACAGCAATAAGCAGCTGATTTCTGTTCAGATCAGCAAACACACTACCTTAGCACGACCATATACATAAAAAATACCATTGAAAAGGCCTGATTCCAAAAGCTGCCTTGCTGGACCACAGTGGCACCCCCACTAAAGACTGACCAGCTCCTAAATCTGTCCAGACAGCTTCCAAACTGAATCTGGACAGTTATTCAAACATTTCCTCACAACAGTCAGTTTAGAGACGTGCACGAAGAGGATTGGCCAATGGACTAGCACAAGACTTATGGCAATTTTCACCATTTATACAGATGACCTGCCAATGACCATGTCTCACAAGTTCAACGATATTGATAACATCTAGTGTGCTACGTAATCTCTGTAATTCTGCACCCTGGACCAGATCCTTAATGAAGGTGTTACAAAGGTGATGGAATACTGCAGCATATAGCTTCTTGCATTAAATCCTGCATTAAACATATACAGCTCCTGGCAGCTCCACAATACCAGCGTCCGAAAAAGAATTGTGCATCTACACTGATAGCCTTCATGATCCCAACCACCATCCTTGTATGTGACTTGAGATACAAATTTTATGCAGATGTTTTCAATATTGTATTGACCATTAACAGCAAAGTCACATTGTTGAAGATCATAAATCCTTTGATCACAACCACTTAATTGTCCAGTAAACAAATCCACCCATTTGTTCAGTTAAATTTTAAGACGGAAATCTAATGAAAACATGTGCACATATGATGAGTATGGTTATTGCACCCAGAGTCAAATTATTATTTAGCCCAAGAACTTTGAAAATATCCAATTACTTTTCCCTTGAATACAAACACTTAATCGTTTTCATTACAATAACTTAACTCTGTTTCCAAATGTTATTCAGTACAAATACAATTTTCAATTGCTTCTATCTATCTCACATGTGAAAAGTCTGACATAGGAATGTCAGTGTCTGTGTGATGCTATGTCTGTAGGCTATGCATTTGAAAGACTGACAGACTGTTCCAAACAGCAAATCGCTTCAGCTTTTCACAAAAAGCAATGTACTGACTGCACCCAACCAGCCTACACTCACAAAAACTAAAACCCAGTGTCCACCATTAGCCATGATTGGACAAAATTGTTAACAAATTCTAAACCATTCATGGGCATTGTCGTCTGGGTTGACATTTATTGCTAATCCCTAGTGACTGTTCAGAATGTGTTGGTGAGCTGCTTTCTTGAGCTGTTGCTGTCCATGTGTTGTACACAGACTTGCAATACTGTTATGGAAGAATGTGAAGCAGAGATACTTAAGGAATGGCCATATATTTCCAATTCATTATAGTGATTGAGTTTGAGGAACTTGCAATGTACGGTGATCCCATGTATCTTCTACTCGTCCTTCGTGATGATTTGGGGTTTGGAAGGTTCTGCCCAAGGATCTTTGATGAATTCCTGCAACACATCTAGTAGGTGGTACATACAGCTGCCAATGAGAGTCAGCAGTGAAAATAAAATGGATGTGGCGGCAATCAAATGGACTGTTTTATCCCAGATGGCATCACACTTCTAGAGTGTTGTTGGAGCTTCACTCATCTAGGCAAGTGGGGGAGCATTCCACCACATTCCTGACTTATGCCTTGCACATTGCAGACAGACTTTGTGAAGTCAGGAAGCGAGTTATTTGTTGCAGAATTCCAAGCTATTGACTTGCTTTGTTACCACTGTATTTATACGGTTAGTCCAGTTCAGTTTCAGGTCAATGATAACCCTGTGATGTTGATAGTTGAGGATTCAGCAACGGTAACCCCAATGAATTTTTTTTTTCTTTATTCGTTTATGGAATGAGGGTGTTGCTCGCTAGGCTGTGTTTATTGCCCATCCCTAATTGCCCAGAGGGTACTTAAGAATGAACCACATTGCTGTGGGTCTGGAGTCACATGTAGGCCAGACCAGATAAGGATGGCAGTTTCCTTCCTTAGAGGACATTAGTGAACCAGATGGGTTTTTTCCAATAATCGACAATGGATTCACAGTCATCATTAGATTCTTAATTCCAGATATTTATTGAATTCAAATTCATCATCTGCTGTGGCGGGATTCAAACCCGGGTCCCCAGAACTTTGTCTGGGTCTCTGGATTAATAGTCCAGTGATAATGCCACTAGGCTATCACCTCCCCCTAAGGATAGCAAAGGATGATGGTCTGATGTCTACTGTTAGAGATGATCATTGTCTGGTATTTATGTGGCGTGAATGCTATTTGACACTTTTCATCCCAAGCCTGGATATTGTCCAGGTTTTACGCACTTGGATAATAAGTGCTTAGTATCTGAGCAGTCACAAATGCTGCTGACCACTGTGTAATCATTAGCTAACATCTCCATGTCTGACCCTGTGATGGAGGGAAATCCATTGAAGAAACTACTAAAGATGGTTAGCCCGAAGACATTTCCTTGAGGAACTTCTGCAGAGATGTCCTGCAGGTGTGATGACTAACCTCCAGCAACAACAACTTTCTTCCTTTCCTCCCGGGATGACTCCAAACAGCAGAGGGATTCCCCCGAATCCCACTGAATCCAGTTTTGCTCAGGTTCCTTGATGCCACATTAGGCCAAATGCAGCCTTGATGTAAAGCATAGTCAGACTCAGTGTACCTCTGGAATTCGGCTCTTTCTGTCCATGTTTGAACCAAGGCTGTAACGAGGTCAGGAACTGAGTGGCCCTGGTGAAACCCAAACTGTGCATCACTGATCAGGTTATTCTTAAGCAGGTGCTGTTTCATAATGCTGTTGATGCAACTTTCCTCTACATTTTCATGATCGAGAACATATTGATGGGGTGGGAATTCACCACATTGGCTTTGTTCTTCATTTTATACAAAACACATTCTGGGACAATTTCCACTCTCTCAGGTAGATGCCAGTGTTGTAGCTCAGCAGGAACTGCTTGACTAGGGGTGTAGCATGTTCTGGAGCACATGCCATCTGTCCCATTGCTGCAATGTTGTCAAGGCACCAATCTTTGCCAACGAGAGAAGGCCAAAATGGATCAACCCATCAGCATTTCTGTCTGAAGATTTAGATGAATCGGTTTAGCCTTACCTTTGCATTGATGTATTGGGCTCCCCCATTGTTGATTACTGGAGAGATATATATGGACCTTCCTCCTGCAACAGATAGCCCTGCAGATCTGTCCTTACATCTAATTTGTTGGTTGTAGAATTACTTAGTTCTGTCTGTCACATACTGCTCAGGCACGTGACGAATGTGCTGGTGAAGTCCACAGCTTGGATGTCATTGACAGGCAGGTGGAGAATGATGAAAGAATTTTGTGGCATCCAAACTTTTATAGAAGATATTCCATAATCCCTCATGGTTGACAGGGTCGAAAGCTTTTGTAAGATTGAAGAAAGACATATACAGAGTTTGCTATTGTTCCCTCCATTATGCTTGGATTTGTCACACATTGAAAACCCTGTCCATTCTGAATCTCGACAGGCAGAAGCTACATTGAGATTTAGGGAGGAACTCAGCAACATTGGGAGGAGACGACTAAGGAAGATTTTTGCGATGGCAGACAGTGGGGAAATCTCTGTGCCGTTGGACCCGTCTCCATTCTTGAAGATTGTTACAATTATGGCATCTCTGAGATCTCCCAGCATGCTCCCTTCATTCCATGGTGGTGAGGTCGTGGATTCAAGTCAAGAATAACTCTCCACCATATTTTAATCTTTTACCAGAGATTCCATCTGTGGTGGTGGCCTTGTTGTTGTTCAGCTGTCGGAGGTTTTTTTGCCTTCAAGGTGGGTTTGAGGCTTGCTGAAATGGCGATGGGTAGTGTGTTGTGGGATGGTGTCAGGAGCACTTGGTGTCGAAGGCTGCCGATTGGTGGTGGAGGCCCTCGAAGTTCTCTCTCCAGTGAGCGTTGACTGTCTCTTGATCTTTGATAAGTGATGCTGTTTTTGGCTGTCAGTAGGGTCACTCCCTGGGTACGTGGGCTGTAGACAGCTTTGACTGTGCTGAAGTCATGCACATTGTGGCTGTCAGTGAGTTGCTGACTGTGCTACTGACTTATGCCACCCACCATCTATTCTTTAGGTCACACGTTCTTTGTTACGCATTGACCTTCAGTTGTGTGTCTGCTTGTTTCTTTTAGCTTGAGTTATGGTGAAGCTCTGTTCAGGAATACCTCACATTTTTGATCTAGGAGATCCTGAATTTCCTGCTTATTCTCACTGAGCTGGTCTTGGAGCTTCCTGGTCAAGAAGCTGAGGGTCTCCACACTGCTGCTGACTGTGGAAGGTTTTAGGGTGGACTAGATGCTGTGGGCACTCTGTGACTCAGGTATCTTGGTCATCATCAGGTCAGCTATGAGGCAATGCCTGAGAAACAGTAAACATAGTGTGGTCAGGTAGTATCGGAGGAGCAGAAAAGTTGGGTCGGTACCCTTCTCGCTGACCCAAAATGTCATCTTCCCTGATCCTCTGATGCTACCTAACCTGTTGTGTTCCTCCAGCTCCACACCGTCTCGACTCAGAGTCCAGCATCTGTAGTTCTTGCTTTCTACCTGAGAAATACTTTCTTCAGCAGGATAACGATAGTTCGAGGCTGGTGTGGAATGATTCTTTTGTCTTGTCTGTTGTGAGGTGGTGCCGGTGTTGGACTGAGGTGGACAAAGTCAGAAGCCACACGACACCAAGTTATAGTACAAGTTTATAGTTCAGGGTTATTGGAAATCAAAGTTGCTGGAAAAGCTCAGCAGGTCTGGCAGCATCTATGATGGAGAAAACAGAGTTACGTTTTGGGTCCGGTGACCCTTCCTCAGAACTGATGGTGGCTGGGAAAATGTCAGTTTATATGCAGAAAATAGGGAGGTGGGTGGGGTGGGGAGTAAACCCCTTTGGGCTCTATTCTATCTTTCACACATGAGGTAGATGACATTGCTGAAGTCACATGTGTCCCTGTCGTAGATGTGGTGAGTGGCGGTTCCATGTGCGATGGCAGTATCCAAGTCGATGTACAAACCTTTAAACAGACATCATTCACAGAAAATTACCCAGCCTTAAGGACAACATCGAACACAACACCATACAACTCTGCAATGGAAACCTCTGCAAGGCTTGTTAGATCACTGATTTGGACATTACCATCACACGAGGGCACGCATGCGTGCGCGCACACACACGCGCGCACTCTCTCTCTCCACCTCACATAGATACACACAAAACAGATACACACAGACACACATACACATACAAATGTATGGGGAGAAACACTTCGTCCAAGATGTTTTTTTACTTGCATTTACAGTCTATCTTGCACAAAACTATACAATTTGCACTTACAGTCCATCAGTGTGGCATCTTATAAATTCCTGCAATCGGAATAAAGGAACGTTGACCCTTATTTGAAGTAGAAGAGTCAGGAAGTTTTACTGTTACTGTACAAGGTTCTGGTGATGCCACATCTGGAGCACGGTGAGTAGTTTTGGTCCCCTTGTTTAAGGTAAAATATTGTTTTATTTGAGGCAGTTCAGAGAAAGTTCATGAGGATGATCCCTGGTATGGAGGGATTGTCTTATTAGCAAAGGCTAAGCAAACTGGGAATCTACTTTCTGGAGTTTAGAAGAATGAGGGGTAATCTCATTGAAATATATAGGACTGTTAAGGGGCTTGACAGGGTAAATACTGAAAGGATGTTTCCTTTCATGGGAAAGTCAAAGACCAGAGGGCATAGAATCAGAATAAAGGGATCCTAATTTAAGACTTAGATGACAAGGAGATTTTTCTAAGGATCGGGTGCCTTTGGAACTCCTTGCCACACAGGGCTGATTTGTTGTGTATATTTAGGGCTGAAATAAATGGATTCTTGATCTATAGGAGAATCAAGGGTTATGCGGAAAGGGCAGGATAGTGGATGTGAGCAATATCAGATCAGCCATGAATATGCTGAATGGCACAGTAGGCTTAAGGGACCAAATGGCCTATGCCTGGTCCATTTCATATTGTCTTATGCATGTGAAAGCTCTCTCCCAAAGTCTCACATCCTGACTTGCAAACATACAGACTATCAGTCACCATTGGGTCCAAAAACTGGTACTTCCTCTTTTAAAACAATCTGTGTGCACCTATATCACATGGACTGCAGCAGTTCAAGAAAGTAGCTCATCGTCATCTCCCCAAGAACAAATGAGGGTGAGCAATGAGTGCTAACATCAGCAGTGACACTTACATCCAAAAATTGAATACAAGAAGTCTCAACTACTTCCTTGAAACCCTGGACTGAAGGCATTCTGTCCTGGTGACATTTCAGTGCCATTATTTTCATGATTAATTTTATTTTGCTTCCACTTGTTTCACAGTCTCTATTCTTAATTCAATATTAGTTTAATGGAAATCGCTAGTACGTTGTTCTCTTCTTTATTATAAACATAGATCTCACACAACTACTCAGCATTCTCCAAATACTTTATTTGAAGACTTTTCAGTTAATTTCAGATAATAATCCACCTTCCTGTTTTTATTACCGAAGTGGATAACCTCACATTTATCCACATTATACTCCATCTGCTATGCATTTGCTCGCCTGGTCAGTTTGTCCAAATCACATTGAAGCATCTCTGTATGCCTCCTCACAGTTCACCCTCCTACCCAAATTTGTGTCATTTGCAAATTTGGAAGTATTATTTTCAGTTGCATCATTCACATAATTAACACTTATTGTGAAAGTTGCATTCTAGCACTGATCCTTTAAGCATCACCCTGGTCATTGCCTCCCACTTGGAAAAATAGCCATGACTCCTACTCTTTGTTTATGCCTATGAACCAGTTTTCTAACCATCTGAATATACACATTAGTCTCTTAAATCCTCTTCACAACTCAATTTCCAACCTGTCAATAGCAAATTTAACTGTCAAATCTCAGTTCCTTCAATCAAATCATGTCTTCAAAACTGCTAAGAGTTGAGACTCCAGCACTGATGAGTGGCACATGAATCTTGACATCCTGCAGCCTGAAAAAAAAATCTATTCTTTCCTACACTCTGTTAGCCTGCCTATCTTCTAGCCCTGCCAATGTTACCTACATGAGCTTTTATTTTCTGGAATAATCTTTGATGTATCACCATGTTTTCTGTTTTGATGTTTTCTGGAAATTCAAGCACAATACTTCTATTATCTGTCGCACAGCTAGCTACTTTAGAGAACTCCAATAAATTAGTTTAATGTGATTTCCCTCCCAAAAAAAATGTTGCCTCAGGCTGACTACCTTGAACCTATCCCACTGTCTTGTTACAATGTCTTTAATGACCGCTTCTAACATTTTCCTGATGATGAAAGTTAAGCTACGTGTTTGTAGTTTCCGATCTCCTGCTTCTCTCCATTTCCGTACAAAAGAGTTACATTAGCTATTTTCCAGTATAAAGAAACTTTCCCCAAATGTAATGAGTTGGAAAATTAAACCAACACATTAACTATCTCACTAGCTACTAGGACCTGGACACTTATCAACTCGCAGTTCCAACAATTTGCTCAGTACAGCTTCCTTGACAATTATAAATTTTCTTTACTTTCTCCCTCCCTTTCAATTCCTGATTTACAGCTGTTTCCAGCATTCTACTTGTAACGAAAATATTTATTTAATTCATCTGGCATTTTTTATCTTCTATCACAAATTCCCCAGGCTGATTTCTACAGAAAAACAAACTTACTTTAAGTCACCTTTTTAAAAAAAACTGAAGAAAAACTTTACTGTTATTAATATTTTTGATAAACTTTCTCTCGTATTCTAATTTCCCTTCCTTATTAATCTTTTACTGGTTCTTTGCTGTTTATATTCTTTCCAATCGTCTGACCACTACTTATCTTTGCACAATTATGTCTTTTACTTGAGTGTGATTCTAGCTTTGACCTTTTTTGGTTAAGCATGGGAGGTGACTCCATCCCTAGTATTCTTATTTCTTGGAATGTATCTGTCTTGCGCTTTCTGAAATATCCCCTTAAATATTTGCCACTGCATCTCTACTGACCCATCCCATATATGACTTCCAATCCACTTCTGCAAGCTCTTGGGCTGCAGGGTTCCCAAGTGAAATATGGGAAGTATAACCAAGTTGAAATGGCTCGCGACTGGGAGGTGCAGTTGTTTAGTGCGAACCGAGCGTAGGTGTTCCGCAAAGCGGTCCCCAAGCCTCCGCTTGGTTTCCCTGATGTATAGGAGGCCACAACGGGAACAGCGGATACAGTATACCACATTAGCTGCCCATGTTTGCAGATGATACACAATTGATTTCAATTATTTTAATCTCAAACTGATGATTTCCTGAGAAGCTTCAGACGTTGAGTTAGAACCCTGATCAACCCTCATCTGACAGTCGTCATTTGGTAGTCCACAATGAGCACAAAAATATAGGAACTGGATTAGGTCATTCAGCCTGTTGAGTACAAAAATATAATTGCTCAGAGGGCAATTATCATAGTAACTCGATTAAGACATTCGGCCTCTTGAGTGTGTTCCACCATTCAAAGAGTTCATGGCTGATCTGTACCCTAACGCCTTTGGCCCATATCACTTAATACCTTAGATAATTTTTTGTTAAACAATCTCACTAAAATTAACAACTGATCCAGCATCCACTGCAATCATTCATAGAAGAGAGTTCCAAACATCTACAATCCTTTTTGTGTTGAAGTGAACAGTCTGGTCATAATTCTCAGAGCACACGCCCTAGTTATATAATTCTCCACACAGTGGAAGTAGTTTATCTTTATCTACCTTGTCTTTTCCTGTCAATATCTTGAAGACTTCCAACATGTCACCCTTATCCCTCTAAATTCTACAGCGTTAAGAGTCAATCACATTGCTGTGGATCTGGAGTCATACGTAGGCCAGACCAGCAATTTTCTTTCCAAAAGGACCTAGTGGACCAGGTAGGTTTTTAATGACAATCAACAATAGTTTTATGGTCATCATCAGACTCCAAATTCCAGATTTTTAAAAAAATGTATTCCAGGAAACCCAGGTCCGCAGAAAATTAGCAGGTCTGGCAGCATCTGTGAAGAAAAAAAAGGGAAGGGTCACTGGACCCGAACGGTTAACTCTGTTTTTTCCTCCACAGATGCTGTCAGACCTGCTGAGTGTTTCCAGCAGCTTCTGTTTTTGCTCCTGATGAACAGCATGCACAGTTCTTTTGGTTTTTATTCCACAGAAAATTACCTGGTTCTCGATTAACAGTCTAGCAATAATACCACAGGCCATTACCTCCCCAGGTCAGAATATGACATCAGAAATCTCTTTTAGCAAGTTATGTGAAAGGAAGTATGCAGTGCTGTTCAAAATGCTCATTAATGTTGGCATAAATCATCATCTGTTGTGGTGCGTGCTGTACATGCCAAGAATTCAATGTACAGGGTGGGAGGGGAAAATTGATATCATTTAAATTTTGGCAAGAATCCAAAAGTTCCATGAGTAATGATTAGCTCCCACCTTGGGAAGGACTACAAGCAGTTTTACTTTGAAATTAAAAAAAAATTGAACACAATATGCAGGGAGAACAGCCATCATTTAAGCCATCATTAAAGCTGAAGTCTTATAGAATTTAGCAAGCTTGTGGTACACTGGCAGTGTCCATGCTTTTTTAATATCAAAAATATGCTTTATTCATTAAAATCTTTGTATATATACATTGACACAAAAGCAGTTCGGTTCTGCACAGTTTCAAATCAGGCAAACACTGAATTTTAACTATCTTGAAAAAACCCAAAGACATCTCTTGCCCAAAACTAATATTTACATTAATTTGAGGTGCTAAGAGAGTCTGATAACTGAATGGATCCCAATTACCTTCAGCAGAAAGACCTTAGACAGTGGTCTTTCCCCACTGTGCCTTAGCGGCAGGTGTCCCAAGCTTTAGTGCGTCCCTCAGCATGTAGTCCTGGACCTGGCAATGTGCCAGTCTGCAATACTTGATCAGGGTCAACTGCTAATTCTAGAAGGCCCACAATATTCAGGCAGACCAAACAGTCTTTCAGAGTTGATGGTCCTTCAGGCACAGCCAATGTTTGTCACAGTGTGTCTGTCAGGGAACAGACCGTAGAGTACAGAGTTCTGTGTCACAGAGCTGCTCAGGACTTACTTTGACAAAAACCGCTGCATCTTTCTCCAGACTTCCTTTACAAAGATACATTTCAGAAGGAGATGTGTGACAATCTCAACCCTCCCTGCAGCTTCTTCAAGGGTAGTGTTCTATAGCGCAGGCTGACCGGACGTACATCCAGGATCTCACAGGTAGTGCCCTTCTCATCACCTGCCGAGCGATGTCTTGGTGCTTATTGGAAAGTTTGGTAGAATGCATCATCACCAGAATGACTTTGACAAAGTGTTCAGGGGACCACGCAACAGGATCCACCCTCTCCTTTCTCCTCAAGGTTTCAAGGATATTAAATGCTGACCACTTCCTGATGGACTTGTGGTCAAGGGTGTTTTTCATTGCAAATTTCTCTACGAACGTCAGATGTTATGGAACGGCTCAATTATTTGGAGCATTCTGCGGTAGCGAGGCCAGCCCATCCTTTACAACACCAGGGTCACTTAGAACCCCAGTACCAAGTGACACTTGGTGTCCACATACCGAGGGTCCACGCAAAGCTTGATGCAGCTGCACACAAAGGTTGCCATCAGCATGAAGGCAACATTGGGTCCACCAACCCCTGCCCCCATCCAAAGCTTTGCACATGGAGACCCTGCAGACCTGGCCTATCCTAGGCTTCCAGATTAAATGGAAGATGGCTTGAGTGACTGAAACAGCACAGTTTTCTGGGATGGGCCAGGCCTGTACTACGTACAACAACAGAGTGCCTCACAGCCGATGACCAGGTTTTTATCCACAATGGAGAGGGAGCAGTGCTCCCAAAGGATTAATTTCTGCTTCACTTTGATGGTGCACTTCTCCCAAGATTTTGTGCACAGCCCAGACCCTCCCAGCCATACTCCCAGCATCTTCAGGTAATCTGTTGTGACGGTGAACGAAATGAAGGATTGGACGGCCCAGTTTCCAAAGAACATGGCCTCGCTCTGAGTTCAATTTACCTTGGCTCCTGAGGCCAGTTCGAACTGGGGGCAGATGCTCATGAGTCTGCATAGTGACAGCAGATCAAAGCAGAAAATGGCAACGTCATCCATGTATGTTTGACCTGCAGGCCTCCACTGCGTGGAGTAGTCACCTCTCTCAGGCTCACATCCTTCCTGATGGACTCAGTAAAAGGCTCTGTAGAACACACAAACAAGGCAGGAGAGAGTGGGCTGCCCTGTCTGACTGCGGATCTGATTGGGAAGCTTTCTGATTCCATCTGCGTCGAAGCAAGAGGACGCAGTCTCAGGTCCCACCTGTTCCAGAGATATGTCATAACATGTCTGAATAGTTTGATTAAAAACATCTAAGATAAGGCTGAGAGATTCTGGGAAATATGGTTTATTATAAAGTGAGGGAATTTTTAAGAATGGAAAGGGCTGAGCAAGATTTTGGCAAAGATCAGAAAATAATTTTATAGGGGGAAAGTATATTGGATTGGAAATCATGCAGAATAGATCAAGTGTCACTTTGCATCAGCAATCTTATTTGGAAATTTTTACTCCATTCTTATGAGCCAAAGTCAAGCTTAAAAAAAAGACCATGCTGCAGCTATCAAAAGGCTGAAATGGAGGAATTCCAACATTTAATTGGATAACTGAAGTTGTTGGGCACTCAAACCAGGCCAGATGCCAGTTTTGAAGTTCCAGAGGTGACTACAACTATGAAATGTCCCAAGATGAAAGATATTATTTGGGCAAATAATTGAAAAAAAACATTGAAATGGGGCATTTAAAAAAAAAATTCCACCTGCAGCATATAATCTGTTAAGGCAACACTTCGTATGCAAATCTCTGACAGAATCCATTGCAGGGAACTTTGTTTTTTCCCTCTTGTGGAAAAGGGAAGTAAATGTTGCCCTTTTACTTGAGAATCTAAAACTAGCAGCAGAGTAGTAAAAAGTATCTTCGCAGCCAAGACTCTTATTCTCAGTGAGGAGATAGATATGGCATTTTTCTCAGTAAAGATACTGGAAGAAATTCTAAAAGGGATTCAGCAGCAATACTGACTGAGTACAACATCGAAAATAAGTCACTATGGGAAAATGTAACCTCAACAAAATGTGTGAAATAATAATAAAAACTGAGAATCAATATTGCAGCTTTAAAACATCTTCTGGAGAATGGAAAGATCTCCAAATTTTAATTGGCAATAAAAAAGGAATATAATCAGTTGTCACTTTTTATGTTTTGTTCTATTATTATAGATTGAGGTATTCAAAATGGAAAAGGGGAACCTGTGTTTATCTATTTTGATCTGAAGGAATACCTAAAACTTAATGAAACAAGGGAGTGCGTGTTTGATACAGTGAGAAAGTGCGCTCTATGGAGTGTAGTGAACCGAAATAACGCTCTCGCATAAACTGTGTTTGAAGACAGTTACCTTTTGGAGTATAAAAGTGGGCCACGGCCTCACAACACTCACTTTCTGCCCCAAATTTCACCACCCTCACTTCTTCTGGCATCTTTGCTCCCTGCCAGCACTCTCCATCTCACTGTTTCTCTTCCACATTTGCTGCTGATAAACTCAGTGTGAGTATGTCAGGAGATGTGGGAGAGAAGCAGACTGCAATTAGATGAGCCACTTGTCACGGATTATATCCATTGCACGTATGGGGATGTCTTTACTCCCATTGTTTGTATTTTGTGAACTTTCAGGGAAAATGTGACCCCTCCTTTACATATTTTGAGTGTTATCCCAAATACCAATATCTTCCGTCCTCCCTTTCTTCTCAAAGGTGGTCCCATTTTATCCTAGACGCTCATGTCTCTAACATTGTTATACCATACACCGTAAAGGAACTGCTCAGGTCTGTAAAAAAGACTACCAATTCTGCTGGCTAAAGATTCTCTCATAAAGAACTGCTCTCCTTATCTGCTAACACATCTAAGCTCAATGTTCCACTCTAGTCTGGTGGCCTCTTGGTCCCTGTTCTTGCACTGCAGACCCTGCTACAAGACCCTTTCTTGATCCACCTTACAGCCCTCAATATCAAGCATCTATTGGGCAGTTCAAGTACTCCTTGAGCTTCCTCCACAAGCTTCCTCTACCTGTTACCTTCATGCAACTCAAGCCAGTCACTCACTTTCTTATTTCTATATAGCCCGTCTTGCTACTTATTCCTATGAGAGCTACAGGTTCTTGCACAAGATCAGGCCATTTATCAAGAAAGAAACAATGTTTTAAAGAATCCTGTGAACCTACCATTTTCATTTTTTTTGGAGCAACTGTAATTTCTTCCCACTTGAACTTTTAGCCATGACAGTTACAGTTGTTTCAGATTCCAGAAAGAAACACTGAAAATGAAAATGAGAATGTTGCCTTAAGTACCAGCCCATTTTCTGTGATGCTGTGCTTCCTATTCATAGTTCATTCCCTGTGCCTGTTAATGTATTAGCCCCAACTTCAAATTCTTAAGTATTTATCTTTTGTATGGCATCTTGCAGAATCCCCTATATATAGAAAATCCAAGTATACAACATCCACAATTTCCTTTGTCTCCCTGATTAGTGTCTCTCTCTCTCTCTCTCTCACACACACACACACACACACACACACACACACACACACACACACAAAAGTTTATCAAACAAGATTTCCCTTTTGTTAAACCATGGTGACTTTTTCTAATCAGACTACACTTATCCAGTTGCATTAAGACTTCCTTCATAATAAATTTCAGCATTTTTGTAATGACCGAAGTCAAGCCCTCTGCCCGCAAGTTTCCTGTTCTCTTTCATCCTTATTTCTTGATTTGCCCATGTTCCATTTGCTAACTTGCAATCTGCTGACGCCGATCCAGATATGAGGAAATGTTAGAAAATCATGACCATTATTTCTGCATCTGTATCTTTTAGAACCTTAGAATACAGGCTATCAAGTCCTGAGGATTATCACAGACAGAATGAGTAGTCTAGGACATCCAGCTAACATTTTAGGGACAGAGGTTCAAATCCCACTGTGGTGAAATTTGAATTCAATAGAAATCTGGAATTAAAAGTTGGGCTAATAGTGATTATGAATTGTCATTAAAATTCATATGGTTCACTCATGCCTTTTAGGGAAGGAAAACTGCCATCTATTCTGGCCTACATGTGAATCCAGACCTTCTTGAATGTCGTTGATTCTTAACTACCCTTTAGAATGGCAAGAAAAGCTCAGTTCAACAGCAACAAATGCTGACTAGGCCAATAACTTCCATATCCCAGAGATGAAAAGAAGTTCCTTAATTTTCTCCAGAACTTTGTCTCTGTAAATATTAAAGTGTTCAGTTACTTCATTCTTATTAGTCTATTGACTTTTTCTGGTCGGGATCTTGTGTTTTCCAATCTGAAGACAGAACATTACTTGTTCAATGTCTATCATTTCCTTATGTCCATAATTTATCCTTTCTATGCCTCAAAAAGAAAGTGACATTTTCTGAGTGAGCTTTAGATTGATCTCTGCTCAGTTTTTGTCTTTAAGGGAATTTTTTTTAATGAACAATCATTTAAATGTTTCCTGTTTAATTTATCATATTCTTAGTCTAGTTACAATATGAGTTTTAGTCAGCTCTTCCATCATACCATTGGGATCACTTGCATGTCATTGATCTTATTTAAATTTGAGATTCTTAGTTAGGAAAGGAGCATGCTGCCTTGCATTGATCACAGAGACAAACAACATAAGGCCATAATGAAGTATCTCTGACTCCAGTCATACAAACTGCACGTGCTGATAGTCATGAGACTGTATTCAACATTTACTATCTGACAAGACTCCACCACATCTGGTCAGAGGTAGTGCTAATCTCAGATGTTTGTCTCAGTATCATGTTAGTGAATTGAAAGGAAGTAACTTAGTTCAGTTTCCCATTTGATTTGTCAGAACCATTTTAATATTCAGAACTAAACAGTGACAGACTTCAGACGCACCAAATAAAGAGTGTCTCGTCAGTTGGTTCTGCTGAAAATGGAGTCACCTTACTGATCAAATACTATGACACAAATCACACAGAAAAATATCCTTTGTAACCGTGTTTTCTAATGGAAAGTGAAATCATTCGATTGCAGAACCTCATACCAGGTGATTGCTCTAACATTCAGCTTCCCACTGTTTCCTAAATACTTTGTAAACGTTTGTATCTAAAGCTTCCTGCCTGACCGTGTCAGGTCCTAGTTCTTATGTTCTGGAAATCCATGTACATCAGTAACATTGCCCTTATCGACCCTCTCCATTAACTTATCAAAAAACTAGCAAGTTAATAATGCAAAATTCCCTCTTGATTCTTCCTAACCAACCCACCTTTTTCCACATTGCTACCTTTATTCCAAATAATTGTTGCCAGAAGCTTCCCCACCACCAGAGTTAAACCGATGAGGCTGTAAATCCTTTTTGGAACAAGCCCGTAACGTTGTCAAACCTCCAGTCTCCGGGCACCTCCTCCGAGTCCAGGGGAGACTATGATGTTATAGCCAGTTCCCTCACAATTTCTCCTCTCACTTCACTCAAAATCCCTGGATGTATCTCATCCTGGTGTCCTGTTAACCTCGAGGGCCAACACCATTTGGACAGGAACATGGATAGGAAAGGTTTCCTCCTCAGTATATCTGCACATTAACGATTTGCTGATGAATATCGAAGCTGTTTTCTCACCCTCACTGGAAAGATTTAAAAATAAACTCTCATTTCTCTGCAGCACAAAACTCCGAACCTCCCCGCCCCCCGCCAGCTCGCGCAGAGTCGGTTAAACGGCCGCGCCTCGAGTCTGAGGCAACAAGGTGTGGAGCTGGATAAACACAGCAGGCCAAGCCGCATCATGGGAGCGGGGAACCTGACGTTTCGGGCCTAGACCCTTCTGGTCAAGAGGTCAGTCAATCCCGTAGTTTCTGCCAATAGGATGTGAGTTCCTCCCCCCGGGAAAGCCGTCTGGAGGTGAATGTTATCGAAGAGAAGTCGCTGTAAAAACTCGGCAGGTTGGCAGCTTTTGTGGAGTTAACGTTTCAGGTCCAGTCATCAATCAGGACTGATTGTAGCTGGGAAAAGGTGTGGCTGGGGGGTTGAGGGCTGTCACTTCTGCAATAGTTGGAGATGGAGCCCAGTAATAGAGAGAAAGACAGACAAAAGGAACAAAAACAAAGTTGCCGAGGAAGGGTCACCGGACCCGAAACGTTAACTCTGTTTTCTCCTCCATAGATGCTGCCAGACCTGCTGAGCTTTTCCAGCAACTTTGTTTTTGTTCCTGATTTACAGCATCCGCAGTTCTTTTAGAACATAGAACAATACAGCGCTGAACAGGCCCTTCGGCCTGTTGCGCCGACCTGTGAACTAATCTAAGCCCATCCCCTACACTATCCCATCATCATCCACCTGCTTATCCAAGGACTGTTCAAATGCCCCTAATGTGGCTGAGTTAACTGCAATGGCAGGCAGGGCATTCCACGCCCTTACCACTCTCTGAGTAAAGAATCTGCCTCTGACATCTGTCTTAAATCTATCACCCCTCAATTTGCAGCTATGCCCCCTTGTACAAGCCAACGTCATCATCCTAGGAAAAAGACTCTCACTGTCCACCCTATCTAATCCTCTGATCATCTTGTATGTCTCTATTAAATCCCCTCTTAGCCTTCTTCTCTCCAATGAGAACAGACCCAAGTCCCTCAGCCTTTCCTCATAAGACCTTCGCTCCAGACCAGGCAACATCCTGGTAAATCTCCTCTGCACCTTTTCCAATGCTTCCACATCCTTCCTGTAATGGGGCGACCAGAACTGTACGCAATATTCCAAGTGAGGCCGCACTAGCGTTTTGTACAGTTGCAGCATGACATCACTCAATTCCTCTACCAATGAAACCTAACACACAGTATGCCTTCTTCACAGCACTATCAACCTAGGTGGCAACTTTCAGGGATTTATGTACCTGGACACCAAGATCCCTCTGCACATCCACACTACCAAGAATCTTTCCATTGACCCAGTATTCTGCCTTCCTATTATTCTTCCCAAAGTGCATCACCTCACATTTATCTACATTGAACTCCATTTGCCACCTTTCAGCCCAATTCTGCAGTTTATCC
>JAHRHZ010000151.1:1464321-1528074 GCA_024137785.1 Ginglymostoma cirratum | reverse complement strand
AGTTTCCAATCAATATTTGGAAAGTTGAAGTCATCCATGACAACAACCCTGTGACCCCTGCACCTTTCCAGTATCTGCCTCCCAATCCGCTCATCCACTTCTCTGCAACTGTTATGGGATCTGTAAAAAAAAACCCCAACAAAGTTACTGCTCCTTTCTTGTTCCTGACCTCAACCCAAACTGACTCTGTAGACATATCATCCTCGAACTGCCTTTCAGTAGCTGCTGTACTAGCCCTGACTAGCAATGCCACTCCCCCGCCTCTTTTACCACCCTCCCTATTTCTTTTAAAGCATCTAAATCCCGGAACTTGCAACAACCATTCCTGTCCCTGAGTTACCCAAAATTTCTGTAATGGCCACAACATCGTAGTTCCAAGTACTGACTTATGCTCTAAGGTCATCCGCCTTATTTCTCATACTTCTAGCATTGAAGTGCACACACACCTCAAACCATCCCTGTGTCCACAATTATGCTCCATTGACCGCATTTCTTTATAAACAACCTCACTCCCTGTTGTAAGATAAGAATGTGTAGAGCTGGAGGAACACAGCAGGCCAAGCAGCATCATAGGAGCAGGAAAGCTTGACGTTTCGGGCCTAGACCCTTCTTCAGAAATGGGGGAGGGAAGGGGGTTCTGAAATAATTAGGGAGAGAGGGGGAGGCGGATAGAAGGTGGATAGAGGAGAAGATAGGTGGAGAGGAGACAGACCGGTCAAAGAGGTGGGGTTGGAGCCAGTAAAGGTGAGTGTATGTGGGGATGTAAGGAGGAGATAGGTCAGTCCAGGGAGGACGGACAGGTCAAGGGGGTGGGATGATGTTAGTAGGTATGAGATGGGGGTGGGGCTTGAGGTGGGAGGAGGGGATAGGTGGGAGGAAGGACAGGTTAGGGAGGCAGGGCTGATTTTGGGATGCAGTAGTGGGAGGGGAGATTTTGAAGCTTGTGAAGTCCACATTGATACCATTGGGCTGCAAGGTTCCCAAGCGGAATATGAGTTGCTGTTCCTGCAACCTTTGGGTAGCATCGTTGTGGCACTGCAGGAGGCCCAGGATGGACATGTCGTCTGAGGAATGGGAGGGGGAGTTGAAATGGTTCGCGACTGGGAGGTGCAGTTGTTTAGTGCGAACCAAGTGTAGGTGTTCTGCAAAGCGGTCCCCAAGCCTCCGCTTGGTTTCCCCGATGTAGAGGAGGCCACAACGGGAACACTCCCTGTTGTGTCTGTTGGAAGGCTGAATACCTCATCCTCTGAATTACAAACCCGGTTCCCCACCCCCTGCCAATCTAGTTTAAACCATCCCATAAAGCTCGAGCAAACCTCCCTCCCAGGATATTTGTGCTCTTCCCATTCAGGTGCAACCCGTCCTTCCTGTACAGGTCCTACCTTCCCCAGAATGTGCTCCAATCAATGGAAGCCCTCCCTCCTACACCAGCCCTGTAGCCACGTGTTTAGCTGCACGCTCTCCCTATTTCTTACCTCGTTATCACATTATTCCACCCAAACTATATTTCCCAGGGATCCTCTCGCTCCCTTTCTCCTCCTCCCCCACCACCAAAAATGAAGGCCCTGAAGCACTAACGGTAAGTTATTACACTCGCTGCTTACCTTTTCAGCGGTCCCCTCGTGCTCTTTCCCGACTCCCACCGCTGAACAAATGGAGGAACGTTGGTCTTTATGTTGAAGGGCACAGTCTAAAAGTAGGGATGCTTTGTGAAAACTACACAAGGCACTAGCCAGACCTCAGCTGGAAAAGCTGAACAGTTTTCATCACCTTGTTGAAGGATAGATGTACTGGCATTGGAACACAGTCCCAAAAGAAATTCACTAGGCTGGTTCCAGGTATGGAGTGACTGTCTTATAATGACAGAAGCAGAGAGGGAACACACTTATTGGAGTTTAGAAGAATGAGGGGTGGTCTTATTCATCATACAAGATTTTTCAGAGACCTAATAGAATAAGTGTTGAAATGTTGTTTCCCCTTGTGATGAATTCTAGGACTAGAGGGCATAATCTCAGAAGAAAGGGAATCATAGAATTTTATTGGGTAGGAGGCCATTAGGTCCATTTTCTGTGTACCAGCTCCTGATAAAGCTACCCAGCTAGTCCCATTCTCCAGCCCAAGCTCCGTAAACCTCTAAATTCTTCTCTTTCAAATATATATCCAGCTCTTTGAAAATTCCGATGGAATCTGCCTCCACCACTCTCTCAGGCAGCCCTTTCCAAATCCTAACAACTTTCTAAGTAAAGAAGTTTCTCTTCATCTCACTCCTCGTTCTCTTGCTGACAGTTTTGAAATTGTGACTCCTAGTTACTGACATACCAACTAATGTAAACAGGATATCCTTTCTTACCTTGTCAAAATTTTGAACTCTTCAATAAAGGTCAGCTCTTAATCCTCTCTGATCCAAGGATAATAAGGCCAATTTCTCTGATCTTTCCCAGGGTGGCATTGTGGGTCAGTGGTTAGCACTGCTGCCTGATAGTGCCAGGGACCTGGGTTCGATTCCAACCTCAGGCAACTGTCTGTGTGGAGTTTGCACATTCTCCTTGTGTCTGCATTTGTTTCCTCCCACAGTCCAAAGATGTGCAGGTTAGGTGGATTGGCTATACTAAATTGCCTATAGTGTTCGGGGATGTGTGGATTAGGTGGGTTATGTAGGATGTGTCTGTGTGGGATGCTCTGAATGTCAGTGTGGACTAGTTGGGCTCAAGGGCCTGTTTCCACACTGTAGGGGTTCTGTGGTTCTTGTCCCTAAAGCAAGAAAGTGACCCTACACTTCCACAAGTTATTGGTCAGACTGCATTCAGAGGAATATGCTCTGTTCTGGGCTCCTTATTTGAAGCCCTGGAGAGAGTGCAAAGGAGATTCCCTCGAATTGAACTAGGACTAATTCAATCCTTATTCCTGGTATCACATCTAGACCTGGTGACTTTTCTACAGGAGTGTTACCAGACTTTTTAGCATCTCTTCTTTATCCATAATATGCAGTTACTTAACACCCACATTTTCAACTGGGCCATTGTCACTACTTTCTAATTTAGTAAAGACAGAAGCAAAGTACTCATTTAGAACCTCTGCCTTACCCTTTGCTTCAGAGAGCAGCCCATCCTGATTTTTCCTTATGACCTCCACTTTATCCATTGCTCATGCTTTACATTTAATGTGTGTGAAGAACAGTTTGCTCTTTGTTTTAGTATAGGCTACCATTCTTTCCTCATGCTTCCCCTTAACCCTGCTTATTCCAGCCTGAGGCTCTCTCCTGTGTTTGAGATACTCTTCCTGATTTATATTGCTATTATTATTCCAGTGTGCATCACATGCCTCCTTTTTCTGCCTTATTTTATCCCCATTATTTTTAGTCATCCGGGA
This sequence comes from Ginglymostoma cirratum, assembly GCA_024137785.1. Taxonomy (NCBI): domain Eukaryota; kingdom Metazoa; phylum Chordata; class Chondrichthyes; order Orectolobiformes; family Ginglymostomatidae; genus Ginglymostoma; species Ginglymostoma cirratum. Next base: position 1,524,705 of record JAHRHZ010000151.1, on the reverse strand, counting down.
ACTCTACATGTGCATACTCTTATTTATTTCTCATGGGTTTGTACCTTGCTTGCACTGAATTCATTTCTCTTTTGAATGTCTCCCGTTTTTCATCCACTGTTTTATTCACCAAAATGCGTTTCCACTCAACCTGCTCCGGTTCAACATTTAGACTGCTAAAACCTGCCCCTTTTTCCAGTCTGAGAAATTAATGCTCGACTGACCTGTATCCTTTTCCAACTTGCTATTGCACCTTATTATATTATGAACTCCAAATCCCAAATGCTCCTCCTCTAATGTGTTGCACTTTGCATCATTTCCCAGTGTCAGACCCAGTACAACTCTATTTCTTGTGGGGATGGAAATGTACCGTTCCAGAAATTTCCCTTGCCCATATTGCAGGAAATTCTTCACTCCAATGCCCCACTTTCTAACTTTTTTCCCAGTCTACCCTAGGATGATTGAAATCACCAACTATCATTACCTACCTGTCTGGCAGATTTCCATAACCTGCCGACAAATGCTGTCTTCTACTTTCTTCCCAATATTTGGAGGTCTATAATGTGAAAAGTTGTCCCTTTTAAATCTTTATCCAGTCAACCTAAAGCTCTACCCCCTAGGTTTGAACTGCCCTACCCTGGGGAAAAGATCTTGGCTCCCTTGCTGTTTCTCAACTCCAACCATATGGATTCTAATATAGGAACTGCATCTCTTTCAAGTGTTATTATAGTATCTCTGACCGACACTACTCCACCTCCTCCGTTTTGGCCACTTGTTTCTACTAAAAATCTTATAACTTCAGGCATTAAGAATCCAGTGCTGTTCTGGCTTGAGTCACATTTCTGTAAATGGTACTATGTCATATCCCCCAGGGCAATTTCTGCTTCCAGTTCCCCAGTTTTGTTCACTTAACTCATTGCAGGTACATACAATCTTTATCTTCATCTCTTTCTTCCCATTGAAAGGTGACCATTTCCTTATTCACTGTCAATACTCAAGCCTTCCCTTCACTTCCTTCTTGTTCCCCATTTCTCTATTTTTCCCTCACCGGTATTTCTACACTAGGCCTGTTAGTCAACCCATCCCCTCTGCCTTACAAGTTTAAATCCACCTCTACTGCACTAATTAAACTCTCAGCCAGGTGATTAATTCTATTGGTGTTCCAGTGAAGCCCTGTAACTATTGGGATGAATTTTGAGGGTTTTTGAAGGCTTTAATTTTACAGTATTGAAAACAGAGGAGAAAGGCTGATTTGCTTCAGCTGTCTGTCTCCATTTCAAAGCATTCTATCTTCTATAAAGATGCCAGAATTGAGATTTTTCAGCAGTTGACATTATTTTGCTGAAAATGAAATAAAAAGGAAATGGAGACAGTGCACAGGCTACAAAAAGAGTTGATATTTAGAGGACATAACAGAACGTCAGAGGTAATTCAGGACAATGTACATTACAAAATGATATCAGTGATCAGGTAGCATTATCATAGAGTCATACAGCAAAAAACATACCCTTTAGTCCAATCATTCTATGCCAACCATAATCCCAAACTAACCAAGTCCCACCTGCATGCATTTGGTCCACATCCCTCCAAACATTTCTTATTCATCTTCTTGTCTTTAAAATATTGTAACTGGATCCACCTTCACCATTTCCTCTGGATGTTCAATTCCAACACAGACCAGTCCTTGTGTAAAAAGATTGCTCCTCATGCCTTTCTAAATCTTTCACCTCTCATCTTAAAAAGATGCCCTCTAGCCTTGAAATCCCCAACCCTGGGGAAAAGACACTTGCCATTCACCTTATCTATATTTGTCATAATTTCATAAGGTCACCACTTAACCTCCTACGCTCCAGTGGAAAATGTTCCAGTCTACCCAGCCTCTTCCCATAACTCAAACCCTCCATTCACAGCAACATCATGGCAATTTCTTTCTGATTCCTCTCCAGCTTAATAATATCCTTCCTATAACAGGGCAACCAGAACTGCATGAGAGACCTCACCAATGTCCTGTACAACCTCAACATAACTTCCCAACTCCCATGCTCTGAGCGATAAAGACAAGCCTGCTAAATGTCTTCTTAACCATCCTATTTACATGTGATGCAAATTTCAAAGAATTATATACCTGAGCTCCTCTCTCTGTTCAAGAACACTACCCTTTTAATTAAGGTAATACCCACTTACTTTTAATTGTATAAGTCCTGCCCTCCTTTGCTTTACTAAAATGCAATACCTCGCATTTATCCAAATTAAACTCCATCTGTCAATCTTCAGCCCATTAACCCAATTGATCAAGACCTCTTTGTAATCGTGGTAACCGTCTTCATTGTCCATTATATCACCAGTCTTGGTGTCATCTGCAAACTTCCCAATCATGCCTCTATATTCTTATCTAAATCATTTATATAAATGACAATCAAAAGTGGACCCAGCACTGATCCCTATGGAACACCAATGGTCACAGGCTTCTAATTCAAAAAACTGTCCTCCACTGTCACTCTCTGACTCCTGTCGTTGAGTCAATTTGATATTTAATTGGCAAGCTCACCCTGAATCCCATGTGATCTAATTTTATTAAATAGTCTACCATGTGGAATCTTGTCAAAGGCTTCACTAAAGTCCAAATGAATAATGTTTCCCGCTCTGCACTCATCCATCTTATTGGTTACGTCCTCAAAAATCTCAATCAAAATTGTGAGACACAATTTCCCTCGCACAAAGCTATACTTATTATCCCAAATCATTCCTTGCCTCTCCAAATGCATATAAATCCTACATTTCAGAATCACTTCCAACAGCTTACCACCAAAGTCAGATTCACAGGTTGGTAGTTCCCAGATTTCTCCTTATATCCTCTCTTAGACAAAGGCACAACATTATCTGCTTTCTAGTCATCCAGCACCTCGCCCGTAGTTAAACCTAACACAAGTATTTTCGCAAGGGGTCCGGCAATTACCTCTCTTACTTCCCAAAAATTCCTGGGATACATTAGATCAGGTCCCGGAGGTTTATCCACCTTTATATTTTCTAAGGCATCCAGCACTTTGTCTTCTATAATGTGAACTGTTTTCAAAACATCAATATTTATTTCCCTCAGTTCTCTAGCCTACATTTCTTTCTCCATAGTAAAAACTGACACAAAATGTTCACTTAATACCTCTGCCATCTCCTGAGGTTCAACACAAAGACAATCTCTTTGATCTTCAAAGGTCCTACTCTGTCTCTAGTTGTTCTCTTGCTGTTGATATACCTGTTGAATCTCTTTACATTATTATTAAACTTATTTGCCAAGGTTATCTCATATCATCTCTTTGCCTTCCTGATCTCCCTTTTAAGAATGCTTCTACATTCTTTATACTCTTCAAGAGATTCTTTTGAACCTCGTTCTTCATATTTAATATCTTCTTTTATTTTGACTGGAACCTCAATATCTTTATTCATCCTTTGTTCTCTAATCCTACCAGCCTTAACTTTCACTCTAACAGGAGCATAATGACTCTGAACTCTGATTATCACACTTTTGAAATCTTCCCGCTTATCAGAGATCCCTTTACCTGCGAGCACTCTACTTCAATCAATTTTAGAAAATTCATGTCTCATACCATTAAAATTTACCATACTCCAATTAAAAACTTTTTTTTATGGAAGGTCTGTGTTTTTCCATAACTACTTTGAAACAAATAGAATTATGATCACTAGCCGCAATGTGTTCCCCCCTACTATCACTTCAGTCACATGTCCTGTCTTATTACCCAAGAGAAGGTGAATTTTTCCTCCTTGTCTTGTAGGAACATTTACAAATTGATAAAGAAAATTTTCATGAACACATTTAACAAATTATTCACCGTCCAAACCTTTAACACTATGGAATTCTCAGTCAATGTTTGGAAAATGAAAATCATCTACCTTATTATTGTTACAGCAATCTGAGATCTCGCCATATTTTTGTTCCTCAATTTCCCTCTGACTATTGAGCAGTCTATAGTATGATCCCATCAAGGTGATCATTCGTTTTTTTATTTCTAATTTCAATGCATATATTTTCACAGGACAATGTTCAGAAATATCTTCTCTTGTTACAGCTGTAATGTTTTCCTTAATCAAAAAACATCAGTCCCCTTCCTCTTTTGCCTCTCTTTCTATCCTTCCAACAACATCCAAAACCTGGAACATTGAGCTGCCAGTCCTGTCCATCCCTCAGCCAAATTTCTATAATAGCTGTGACGTCCCAATCCCATGTTTTCAAACATGCCATATGTTCATCAATCTTACATGTAAGACCCCTTGCATTGAAATAAATGCAGTTTAATTCTTCCAAGTTACTTTGTTCTCTGACTTGCTCTCGTGTGTCTTTTCTAACTAACTTGTTCTTTTCAGATTTAAAACCATCCTCATCTCTCTTTCTACTTACTCTGATACTTAGGATCCCTCCAGCCCTCTTCTCTAATTTACAGTAGAATTAACAAATCTTCCTGCTAGGATATTGATCCCTTTCCAGTTCAGGTGAAACCCATTCTTTTCAAACAGGTCTTTTCTGCCCCAGACGAGATCCTAATTCTTCAAGAACCCGAATCCCTGAACATTATACCACCTCTTCAGCTAATGACATCTCTTTTTTATCCTTTTATTCTTTCCCTCATTCGAGCTTGGCACCAGGATTAACCTAGAAGTTAGTACTTTTGAAGCTCTGACTTTTAATCTTCTACCTAACCTGTTATATTCGCTCTGTAAAACCTTTGATCTTTTCCCTAACTCTGTCATTCCTACCAAGCTCTACAATAACTTCCAGTTTCTCACTCGTCCCTTTGACAATATGCTTCAAACATTTTGAGAAGTCCTTAATCCTGGCACCAGCAAAGTAACATGCACGCTCACTACCACAGTGCCTTCTGTCTGTGCGCTACAATAATTATTCCTTGAAATTTTTCAAACTCTACCGAACATAAGATTCATTCTTGTACCCAAGACTGCCTCTTCTGTTTTCCTCTGAGAGACTATCTTTTTCACCAGCACCCAGAACTGAATGTCTGTTTGAGAGAGGAATCATCAACAGAGATTTCAGAACCTCTTACCTTTCCTGACAGTCAGTGATCAATCTGACTGGTCCTGTTGTGTAATCACTTCTCTAAATCCACTTGAATCATTTATTGTCATGGATATTCAATATGAAAGACAGTGAAAAGTATGTACCATTGCCATACATAGGTGCAATTCACATTAACTTAAAACAAACAAAAAGATTAATTAAAGAGAGTGCACTGCGGCCGTGCCACCTGGGCTTCACTAGACCACGCCATGCAGCCACCGGAGTCCCGCTCTGGACTATCTAACTCTGTGTCCCTTGTCTTCTCTGAATGACATTAAGCCAAAAAGCAGCTAACAGTTGCACCACTACATATATATTTTATGCACATATATATAATAAACTACCTTTCCTTAACCAATATTAATATTAAGCATGCAGCAAATAAGGAATAAAATAAAATAACAAATATGTATACCTTAAATAAAATCAACCACTTAGCTGAATAATCAATTCAAAAAAAAACTGCTCCTCAAGTGGTCCAGCAGTCAGCTTTCAATCTGCTGATCAAGAAAATCTCAGTCCAGAGCTCCGTAAACACAACTCTCTTTTAAAAATAAACTTTCCTTCACGATTTAAAAAAGATGTTAAATGTTAAAATGTTAAACAAGCTGTCTTCTACAAGTGTAATTTTACAGAGAATAAACCTACTAGTCCGCATGTAAAATCAAGGAGAGCACATCTACATTATTTATGTGGTTACAGTCACTTACCAGGGACACCAATAATGGCCAGGACCATGTAATATATTTTATTCGCCAGCGCAATCAGTTCATGCATTTTCTGACAGAATTAATCTGTCCCTTTGTAAAGTGAGAGAAAGAAAATCTGAGTAAAGCTCACAAGTGACAGAGCGCTTAATTTATACCCCCTGGGAATCTCCACAGGGACATGATGATATCAACGTTTTTAGTTCATGAGTAACATGCTCAGAGTTTACTTTGAGGGAACATATTTAAAAGAAACATAGATATAATGAACAAGAGTAGGCCATTCATCCCCTCGAACCTGCACCACTATTCAGTATGATCATAGCTCATCCTCCAGCTCTGTCCCCCTGTTCCCGCGCTCTCCACAGAATGGTGCTGTTAGATTGTTATCCAGAAAATAATGAATAGTTTTGATCACATTGATTAATGAATGATAATTGTCAGATGTGTTCACCCAGCAATAATACGCTTCCTTCCAACATCAGCAGCACAATTCACAGAGCTCACAGCCAATCTGTGATGTCCATCCTCCTGTTTGGTGATCCATTTATTGAAATTCCACTTCGGGCTTTTGTTATCCTTTTTGGGGGTGGGAGGTGGTGGATTTGTCAGCACGGTGGCTTGCGGCTAGCACTGCTGCCTCACAGTGCTAGGGTCACAAGTTCAATTCTCGCCTCAGGGAACCGTCTGTGTGGCATTTGCACATTCTCCCTATGTCAGTGTGGGCTCCAGCTGGGTGCTCTGTTTACCTCCCACAGTTCAAAGAGTGTGGATTGGTGAAAATAAATTAGAACATAGAACAGTACAGGCCATTCAGCCCATGATGTTGTGCTGAGATTTTACCCTAAACCTAAGGTCTATCTAGCCTCCACCGCTACCTTATACTATCATCCATATGCCTAGCTAATAGCCACTTAAATGCCCCTAAAGAGGCCGACTCCACTACCCTCTCCAGCAATGCATTCCACGCCCCGACCACTCTCTGAGTAAAGAACCTACCTCTGACGTCTCCCTGATATCTACCTCCTTTTACTTTAAAACTATGTCCCCTCATAAAAGCAACCTCCACCCTAGGAAAAAGTCTATGGCTGTCTACTCTATCTGCACCTCTGATCATTTTGTACACCTCAATCAAGTCACCGCTCATCCTTCGTCATTCTAAAGAGAAAAACCGTAGCTCTCTCAACCTTTCCTCGTAAGACTTTCCCTCCATTCCAGGCAACATCCTGGTAAATCTCCTCTGCACCTTATCTAATGCTTCCACATCTTTCCTGTGATGAGGTGACCAGAACTGGACACAATACTCCAGATGTGGCCGAACCAGGCATTTGTATAGCTGGAGCATAACTTCACAACTCTTGAACTCAATCCCTCTATTAATGAAAGCTAACACACCATACACCTTCTTAACAACTCTATCCATCTGGATCGCAGCTTTCAGGGAACTGTGGCCATGAACCCCAAGATCCCTCTGCTCCTCCAAACTGCTAAGAATCTTTCCGTTAACCCTGTATTCTGCTTTCAAGTTTGCCCTTCCAAAATGAATCACCTCACATTTTTCAGGGTTAAACTCCATCTGCCGTTTTTCAGCCTAGCTCTGCATTCTATCAATGTCCCTTTGTAATCTAGAACAGCCCTCTGTACTGTCCACAATGTGACCCACCTTTGTATCATCCACGAACTTGCTAATCCATCCTTCCACTCCTTCATCCAAATCATTTACAAAAATCACAAATGGAAGAGGACCCAGAACAGATCCTTGTGGTACACCACTCGTAACTGAGCACCATGTTAAATATTTTCTGTCCAGTACTACCCTTTGTCTTCTAAGGGTCAGCCAATTCTGAATCCAATCTGCCACATTTCCCTCTATCCCATGCCTCCTTACCTTCTGCATGAGTCTACCATGGGGAACCTTATCAAACACCTTAATTAAATCCATGTATACCACATCCACTGCTCCACCTTCATCCACGTGTTTGGTCACCTCTTCAAAGAGTTCAATAAGGTTTGTGAGGCATGATCTACCCCTCACAAATCCATGCTGACTATCACGAATCAAACTGTGCCTTTCCAAGTGATCATAAATCCTGTCTGTCAGAGCTCTTTCCAGTAAGACTAACTGGCCTGTAATTTCTGGGGTTATCCCTGTTCCCTTTTTTGAACAAGGGAATGACGTTTGCCTCTTTCCAATCTTCCAGCACTATACCCGTGGACAGTGAGGACAAAAAGATCATCGCCACAGGCCCTGCGATCTCTTCCCTCGCTTCCTGTAGAATCCTTGGATAAATCCCATCAGGCCCAGGGGACTTATCTATCTTCAAGTTCCTCAAAATTCCTCGTACATCTTCCTTAGTTACATCAACCTCCTCTAGCCTACCAGCCTGTTTCACACTGTCCTCCTCTACAACTAGGTCCCTCTCAGTTGTGAATACTGAAGAAAAGTATTCATTAAGGACCTCTCCTACCTCTTTAGGCTCTGTGCACAAATTCCCTTTACAATCCTTGATCGGCCCTCCCCTTTCTCTGGTCATTCTCTTGTTCTGCACATACTTGTAAAAAGCCTTGGAGTTTTCCTTGATCCTATCCACCAAGGTTTCTCATGTCACCTTATAGCTTAGGAAAGCCCTTTCTTCCGCTTCTTCCTGGCTAACTTGTATCCCTCTAGAGCCTTTTCCATTCCTCTTTTCCTAAACCTTACATAAGCCTCCTTCTTCCTCTTAACCAGTCGTTCGACCGCTCTTGAGAACCATGGCTCCCTCACTCGACCGCATCTTCTCTGCCTGCTAGGGACAAACATATCGAGCACATGCAGTATGCATTCCGTAAACAATCTCCACATTTCTGTGGTGCTTTTCCCTGACAGCATCTGTCCCCAATTTGTTACCCAGTTCTTGCCTAACTGAATTGTAATTACCCTTCCCCCAATTATAAACTTTACCCTGCCGTATGTACCCATCCTTATCCATGACTATTGTGAAAGAAACAGATTTATGCCCTCTACCGCCAAAATGCTCTCCCACCAACACTTGGCTCGGTCCGTTGCCAAGCACCAAATCCAAAGTGGCCTCTCCTCGTGTTGGTCTGTCTACATACTGTGTCAGGAATCCTTCCTGAACGCACTGGACAAAATCGGCTCCATCTAAACTATTACAACTAAAATGTTTCTAATCAATATTTGGAAAGTTAAAGTCACCCATGACTACAACCCTGTGACTTCTGCACCTTTCTAGTATCTGCCTCCCAATCCACTCCTCCACTTCTCTGCAACTATTAGGGGGTCTGTAAAAAACCCCCAACGAAGTGACTGCTCCTTTCTTGTTCCTGACCTCAACCCAAACTGACTCTGTAGACATATCATTCTCGAACTGCCTTTCAGTAGCTGCTATACTCACCCTGACTAGCCATGCCACTCCCCCACCTCTTTTTCCATCCTCCCTATTTCTTTTAAAGCATCTAAATCCCGGGACTTCCAAAAATCATTCCTCTCCCTGAGTTACCCAAGTTTCTGTAATGGCCACAACATCGTAATTGTCACATAACATCCAGTGATATGCTGACTAGATGCATTAACCAGGGTTAATGTGGGCCTATAGGTTTAGGGTGAGGGTGGGATTGCCCTCAGAGGGCCGTGTATAGACTTGATGGGCCAAATGGCTTCTTTCTGCCCTTTTGGGATTCTATGAATATCCTTTTTTTGTGCTTCCTCAACTCAATAGATTGTGTCAAACACATAATGTCAAAAGACTCTTCATGGCACCTGAAATTGGACAAAGAAAATGGAGTGTGAAGGAAGAGTGGGGAAGTGTCCTCGGAAGAGAGAACATAAGAGCTAGGAGCAGGAGGGAGGCCATTCAGCCCCTTGAGCCTGCTCTGCTATTCAATACGATCATGGCTGATCTCATCTCAGCCTCAACTCCACTTTCCTGCCTGCGCTCCATAACCGTTAATTAAAAATCTGTCTCCCTCCGACTCAACTAAACTAGCCCCATCTGCCTGCTCTTGGCCAATATCCCTCTCAACCTTTCCTATTCATGAACTTATCCAAATGTCTTCTAAATGTTGTAACTGTGCCTGTGTACAGCGCTTCCTCAGGAAGCTCATTCCACACACCAACCACTCTAGGAGTAAAAATGTTCTTCTCATGTCATTTTTAAATCAGAAAGACCCTAAATCCTCATCAACAAATCAATGGCCCGTCTAAATAAACCTTGGCCATTTCCAATGGTTTTCATAGTCAATAACATTCCCTGTCCCTCAACAATAAATCAATGGTTTCTTTAAATAAACTGGGCCATTTCCAATGTTTTTAAAATCAATAAACCCCTAGCCCTTATTAATGAATAAACAGTATATTGAAATAAACCCTGCCCATTCCCAATGTTCTTAATAATCAGTAACCACCAGACCTCTCATCAGGACACGAATGGAGTATGGAATCATCAACGTCTCCCCTTCAGATAGATCTGTCCAGCTCATAACTAAGATGAAAAACAAAAAGATCTCCTTTCAAGATCCTTTATCAATTACCAAATGTCATCAATCTGTTTTCTGATTTTTCCCATTTTTCTTACCAATGGAAACACTTTATTTTCAATTCTGAAAGTCTATTTCACCTTGAACTCCTTTATCAATTAGAACAACATTTTCTGATGTTCCAAATTTTTTTTAACCAATGGAAGCACATTGTTTGACATGATGTAAATTGATTTCACTCTCAACTCCTTTGTTCAATTACCTTTTCATCTTTGAGGTGAATATGTCAATTTATGTAGACTCTTCCTATCAGTGAAGTATTTTTAATTGTTCATAGTTTGTGGACAGACCATAAGATATCAGAGCAGCACTGGGCTGTTCAGCCCATTGAGACTGTTCTGCTGTTCAACCATGGTTGATATGTTTCTCAATGCCATTCTCCTGCCTTCTCTCTTGATCCCTTTATTAACCGAGAACTGGCCTATTTCTGTCTTACATACACTAAAGGACTTGGCTGCACAGCCCTCTGGGGCAATGAATTCCACAGATTCACCACCCTCTGGTTGATGAAATTCCTCCTTATTTGAATTCTAAAGAGTTTCACATTTAATTTTGAGCCTGTGCCCTTGGGTCCTAGTCTTTCCAATTAGTGGGAACATTTTCTCCACATCCATTCTGTCCAGGCCTCTCAGTTTTCTGCAAATTTCAATGAATTCCCCCACTCTGATCCTTCTAAACTCCATCGAGTACAGATTCAGAGTCCTCAACCTCTCCTTATAGGACCACCCCTTCAACCCCAGGGTCATTCTTGTGAACTTTCTCTGGATCTCCTCCAAGGCCACATGCTTCCTGATACATAGGTTCCAAAACTGCTCATAATATTCCAATTGTAGTCTGACCAGAGCGTTAAACTGCCTCAGCAGTACATCCCCTCTGTAATATTGGAATCATCTCTAAGTGAATGCTAACATTGCATCCTGGACCCCTCTGTCTCCATCTCCGGTAACCACCTTGAATCTGATAGCTATTTCAAGCCCACCGACTCCTAGAATACACCCCCTCTCACCCACCTTCTTGCAAGAATGCAATCGCCTATTCCCAATTCCTCCGCCTCCACTGCATCTGCACCCAAGATGAGACGTTCCACTCCCAGACATCCCAGATGTCCCTGTTTTTCAAGGACCGCAGTTTCCCCCCCACAGTGGTGAAAAATGCCCTTGACTACATCTCTTGTGTTTCCCACACCTCAGCCCTCGCACCCCCTCCCCACAATAAAAACAAAAACAGAATCCCCCTTGTCCTCATGGATCACCCCATTAACCTCTGGATTCAACGCATCATTCTCCGCCACTTCCGCCACCTGCAATCTGACCCCACTACCAAGGATATATTTCCCTCCTGACCCTTATCTGCCTTCCAGAGGGACCGCTCTCTCCACGACTCCCTTGTCCGCTCCACACTCCCCGGCACCTTTCCCTGCAACCACAGGAGGTGCTATACCTGCCCCGACACCTCCCCACTCACCTCCATCCCAGATCCCAAAAAAAACCTTCCACATCAGACAAATATTCACCTGCATATCTGCTAATGTGGTCTTTTGTGTCCGATGTTCCTGATGTGGCCTCCTCTACATCGGTGAGAACAAGCAGAGGCTCGGAGACCATGTTGTGGAACACCTACGCTCAGTTCGTGACAACCTACAACACCTCCCAGTCACGAACCATTTCAACTCCCCCTCCCACTCCCTGGATGCTATGTCCATCCTGGGCCTCCTCCAGTGTCACAACGATGGCACCCGGAAACTGGAGGAACAACACCTCATATTCCACCTTGGAACCCTACAACCCAATGGTCTCAATGTGGACTTTACTAGCTTCAAAATCTACCCCCCCCAACCTCATCTTAAGACCAGCACACCCTCCCTGCCATCCCCGCCTCCTTGACCTGTCCGTCTTCTCTTCCACCTGTCCGCTCCTCCCACCTCACTGACCAACCCCCACTCCCACTTCCTACCTAAACTCACCTTTACTGGCTTCATCCCCGCCACCTTGACCTGTACGTCTTCTCTCCCATCTGTCTGCTCCACTATCCACCTTCTATCACTGCGCCCCACACCTCCCCCCATTTATTTCAGAGCTGTCTTCCCCTCCCCCATTTCTGAAGAAGGGTCCAGACCCGAAACGTCAGCTTTCCTGCTCCTCTGATGCTGCCTGGCCTGCTGTGTTCCTCCAGCTCCACTCCTTGTTATCTCAGACTCCAGCACTGGCAGTCCCTACTATCTCTAATATTGCATTTGCCTTCCTAACTGCCAACTGAACCTGCTTGTTAACACTCGGAGTATCCTGAACCAGAGCTCCTCATTCCCTTTGTGCTTCAGATTTCTGAAGCCTTTCCCCATTTACAAAATAGTCTGCAATTCTATTTTTCCTACCGAAATGCATCATGTCACACTTTTCCACATTCTATTTCCATCTGCCACTTCTTTGCTCACTTTCCTACCTGTCCAAGTCCTTTTGCACCATCCCCGCTCCCTGAACACTATCCACTTATCTTTGTTTCCTCTGCAAACTAGCAACAGTTCCCTCAGATTCTTAATCCACGCTGAAGAAATGTTCGTGGAAAATGCCCCCTTTCCCAGAAAGGGTATCCTACAATGGGAAATGATCTGGATTTGAAATTTCATTATGTGGAATCCTTTGCAAGATTTGATACCTTTTTATCCAGCTAAACTTTGAAGTAGCCTCCATGGAGATTTTAACAAAGTTTTTAGCTCTTCTCTGAATTTGCTCTGGGTCGCTGCATAAATACATGAGTTTTGAAAGCAACACAAAAATATCAGGAGATAGTAGGAACTGCTGATGCTGGAGTCTGAGATAACAAAGTGTGAAGCTGGATGAATACAGCAGGCCAGGCAGCATATTACCTCAAAAACACCAGGAAATGTCCAATTTCAGAGGCGATATATGCAGGACTTGTCCTATCACCATGGTGATAATTGGTGTCTGTCAACCTGGTAACTACTATGTTCACTGAATGTGCCAACCAAAGCAATACGAAACTGACTAATACAGGGAACAATAAAATGATGGATTTCCTTCGATTCTCCACCTCTGAATCTCTCAGATTCTTCGTCTTGAGTTGGCAGAGTCCAGTGCAGGTTCTATTTGACACCAAAATATGTCGGATGGTGAGAGAATTAAACAAGTCTATCAATGTAAAAGGAATGTCAAATGACCCAGGCGCTGTAAAACCAGACAAATGCAATTCCTGAAGATGAAGAAAATAAAGCAGCACTTGATCAGCAGCTCCACTGCACTGGGTTAATTATCTGCAGAGGCTCATATGCAAACAAATTGGTATTTCCTTTGGTGAGTGTTGTTATAACGGTGATTGCCATTCTTTCAGTACAGTACTTTGTTTTAAACATCTGGCAACAGGACAAGATGAATCGGTCAAATGTGAAGGAGACTACGTGCCAAACAGACAAATCAAAAGCTACATCATTCATACATATGGTGACCTTACACACAGGAGTGTGAGACACAAATGAAAATGGAAAGCGATGAGAAACTTCAATACGCAATTATATTGTTAATGATGACCTGTTGTTGCCATGGTCATCATGTAAGTTGGTTATACACTTCGAAAGGCCACAGTTTCCTTGGGAGAGAATCACAATAGTCATCACGTTTGCTGGAAGAGGTACTGAAAGAAGTTTCAGAATAAGTTGAAAAGTCACAAGTAACATATGTACCACACAAATGCCAGGCAATGACTATCTCCAACAAGATACAATCTAACTGTTGTCCTTTGATATTCAGTGGCATTATCATCACTGAATCCCCCCACTGTCAACATCCTGGGGGTTACCGTTGACCAGAAACTGAAATAGACTCACCATATAAGTACAGTAGGTTTAAGAGAAGATCTGATGCTAGGAATAGTAGAGTGAGTAACCCGGCTGCTGAATGTCCAAAATCTGTGCGCAAGGCACAAGTCAGGTGTGTGACGGAATACTCCCCACAACCTTTTCCATCTAGAAGGACGTGGGCAGCAGATATATGGGAGCACCACCTCCTGCAAGTTCCCCTCCAAGCCACTCACCATCCTGACTTGGAAATATATCGCTGTTCCAACACTGGGTCAAAATCCCAGAACTCCCTCCCTAATTGCAATGTGAGTCTGCCAACAGCAGTTCAAAAAGGCAGCTCAGCACCACCTTCTAAAGGGCAAACTAGGGACATTTAATGAAATAGGAGTCCAGCAAGCGACAGCCACATCCATGAGCAAATTTAAAGAAAATAACAACCCAGTGTTTGACTGAAATAGATTTGGAGATACTGGTTGAAAATTGTTAAATGTATTCAAAGCAATTATCAGAATACCTAGGGCTACCGGTGTACAGGAGACTATCCATAATGGGATGCTGACATCAGGGAAACTGGTTACTAATCCACTGTGAGGTACGAACAGAAGTTAACATGGACTCAAAACAAACTGGTTACAGTGTTGCACTGGGAAGAGCAACAGCCGCGAGGATTGGGTAGTAAATCTCTTTCACCAGCAGAATGACTGCTTTCCCCATTTTCTGGGAGAGTGGATGACTTCTGGGAGAGTGGATGACTTCTGTCAGAGATGAAAGACTGTGACTGGGTCGGAACCATGCAATGGATATTAATACACGTGGCAAATCACCAGGGAGTCAATTAGATGAAATAATCACTGACTTTAATTACAGTCAATTAACAAAATAAATATTCAGACAAGTTAGAGATAGCAAGAACTGTAGATGCTGGAGTCAGAGATAACAAAGTGTGGAGCTGGAGGAACACAGCAGGCCAGGCAACAGCAGAGGAACTGAAGCTGCCTGGCCTGCTGTATTCCTCCAGCTCCACACTTGGTTAACTTGGGCAAGTTATTTGTTTTGAAACTGCATTAATATTAAACAATTCCATTCAGTTTTAATTCCAAATGGAAAGTGATGGCTGCAGGTCCCAGCTGCAAGCTGACTTCTACAGAGCTCCTCTTGGACAAATCATCAGCTACTTCCCAGCACTGACAAATGAACTGTTGATGCAAAAACGAAACAGCATTGTATTATCCCTTGTAATGCTATGAGGAATTAAGTCGATTTGTTTAACAATCGTATGTTCAATTGTGTAGTAAACACTGTTGCAATTTTAGAATAACCTCATGTCCATTTGTATAATAGATTTATGTTTATTTGTGAAATGAATTTACATGAAATTGTAACTAAACTAAGTTCAATTATACGATAGATTTATGTTCATTTGTGTATATCTCAGACTCATTAAAGTAAACTTGCTAACATTAATTGTTCACTTTAACCAACACTTGTGTTCAAATGTGCAAAAGCGTGTGTTCATTTTGGTAATAAACTTGTTTTCAATTGTGTAAGAACCATGAAGACCATACGTAACAGGAACAGAAGCAGGCCATTCGGCCCCTTGAGTCTTCTCCACTATTCAACAGGATCATGGCTAATCCCAGATTCCTTACATCCACTCCCCTACCCTTTCCCATAACCCTTGATTATCTGACTGACCAAGACCGTCTCTATCTCAGCCTTAAATATACACAAGGACATTGAACCCAAGTTCCAAAGACTCACAACCCACTAAAAGATCAAATTCCTCCTCATCTCAGTCTTAAATTGTTGCCCCTTTATTCTGAGACTGTGCCCTCTGGTCCTAGACTCTCCCATGAGGGGGAACAGCCTCTTCGCATTTATCCTGTCAAGCCCCTTAACAATCCTATACGTTTCAATGCTACCACCTCTCATTCTTCTAAACTCCAGTGCGTACAGTCCCGACCTGTTTAATCTTTGCTCAAAAGACAATCTCTCCATTAATGGTTTTGTGATAATACATGTAAGCATCACCTTGTCTTTTGACACCACCCAGGCACCACATCCACAAACATCCACTCCCTCCAACACTGATGCTCAATATCAGCAGTGTGTACTATCTACAAGATACACTGCAGAAATTCACCGAAGATCCTTAGACAGCACCTTTCAAACTCATGACCACTTCCACCTAGAAGGACAGGGTCAGCGGATACATGGAAACACCACCGCCTGCAAGTTCCCTTCGAACACACTCACCATCCTGACATGGAAATATATCGCAGTTCCTTCAGTGTTGCTGGGTCAAAATCTTAGAATTTCCTCCCTAAGTGCACTGTGGATGTACCTACAGTACATGGACTGCAGCGGTACAAGAAGACAGCTCACCAGACTATTCTCAAGGGTAAGTAGGGATGGACAATAAATCTGGCCCAGTCAATGATGCCCATATGCCGTCTGGCTGTCAAAGACCCCAATCTGGCATGATAAAAACCCCAATCTGGCATGATAAAGACCCCAATCAGGCATGATAAAGGCCCCAATCCGGCATGATAAAGGCCCCAATCAGACATGATAAATGCCCCAATCCGGCATGGTAAAGGCCCCAGTCCGGCATGATAAATGCTCCAATCCAACATGGTAAAGGCCCCAATCTGGCATGATAAAGGCCCCAATCCGACATGATAAAGGCCCCATTCATAGCGATAAAGGCCTCCATTCAGAATGATAAAGGCCCGTGTTTGACATGATTAAGACCCTTATTTGGCACGATAAAGGCCCTTAACCAAAACAATAAAAGTTCCTTGCCAACACGATAGGGGCCCTTATTCGACATGATAGGGGCCCAATCCAACAACACAATAAAGGTCTCTATCTGGCATGATCAAGATGCCTATCAGCATGATAAACGCCCCTATTCAACACGATAAAGGCCCCTATCCAACATGATAAAGGCCCCAATCTGACACAATAAAGGCCCCTATTTAGCATGATAAAGGCCCCTATCCGACGTGATAAAGGCCCCTATTTGACATGATAAAGGTCCCTATCTGACACGATAAAGGTTCCTAATCCAACAACGCAATAAAGTCCCCTTTCTGGCATGATAAAGGCCTCAGTCCAGCACAATACAGACCCTTACCTGGCATGAGAAAGGGCCCTATTCAGCATCATAAAGGCCCCTAACAGGCACAATAAAGTTGATTGTGGCATGTCTGTCAAGTGGGCAGCTTTCGAAGGTGAGATAACAAGAGTTCAGGGCCACAATATTCCTGTTAATATGAGGGGCAAGGCTGGCAGGAGTAGTGAACACTGGATGACTAGAGATATTGAATCTCTGATCAAGAAAAAGAAGGAGGCATATATCAGGTATGGACAGCTAGGATCAAGTGACTGCCTTAAGGAGTATAGGGGGTGTAGGAGTATACATAAGAAGGAATCAGGATGGTAAAAAGGGGACAGGAGATAGTATTGGCAGATTGGGTACAGAAGACTCAAAGAGATTCTACGAGTATATGAAGAGTAAAAGAGTAACTAGGAAGCGAATAAGGGAAATAAGCGAATAAGGAAATAGGGAGCGTCCCCTTAAAGATCAACTAGGCCATCTATGTGTGCAACCTCAGGAGATGGGTGCAACACTAAATAAGTATTTCACGTCAGTATTTACTATGGAGAAAGACATGGAAGTTGGGGAGCTCAGGGAAATAAACAGTGACATCTTGAAAAGAGGTGCTGGAGATCTTCAAATGCATAAAGATAGATAAATCCCTGGGACCTAATCAAATGTATCCAGGAGACTGTGGGCAGCTAGGGATGAAATTGTGGGATCACAATTTCAACTTGTACCATTGACAGCCACAGGTGAAAGGCTGGAAGACTGGAAGGTGGCTAATGTCGTGCCAATATTTAAGAAAGGCTGCAAGGAAACTCCAGGGAACTACGGACCGGTGAGCTTAAGGTCAGTAGTGGCTAAGTTGTTGAAGAGGATTCTGAGAAACAGGGTCTTCATGTATTTGGAAACGCAAGGACTGATGAGGGATAGTCAGCATGACTTTGTATGTGGGAAGTAATGTCTCACAAATTTACGTGATTTTTTTCGAAGGGGTGACCAAAAAGACAGATGAAGGCAGGGCGGTAGACATTGTCTACATGGACTTTAGCAAGACCTTCAACAAGGTTCCACATAATAGACTGGTTAGTAAGGTTAAATCACCAGGGATCCAGAGAGACCTAGCCAATTGGATACAAAATTGGCTTGAGGGTAGGAAACAGACAGTGTTGGTAGAGAGGTAGTAGGAACTGCCGATGCTGGAGAATCTGAGACAACAAGTGTAGAGCTGGATGAACACAGCACGTCAAGCAGCATCAGAGGAGCAGGAAAGCTGACGTTTCGGGTCTAGACCCTGCTTCAGAAATTTCATCCAGCTCTACACCTTGTTGTCTCAGTGTTGGTAGAGAGTTGTTGTTCAGACTGGAGCCCTGTGACCAGCAGTGTGCTGCAAGGATCGCTGATGGTTCTGCTGTTATTTATCATTTATATAAATGATTTAGATGAGAATATAGGAGGAGGCATGATTAGTAAGCTTGCAGGAGACACCAAAATTGGTGGTATAGTGGAGAGTGAAAAATGTTATCTAAGAGTATAATAGGATCTTGATCAAGTGGGCCAAGGAACTTCAGATAGAGTTTAATTTAGATAAGTGGGAGGTATGGTAAGACTAACCAGAACAGAACATACCCAGTTAATGGTAGGGCCCTAGGGAGTGTTGTCAAACAGAGAGACCTAGGGGTGCAGGGGTATAGTTTCCTGAGAGTGGAATTGCAGGTAGGCAGGGTGATGAGGAAGGTGTTTTGCATTCTTACTGTCACTGGTTAGAACATTGAATAAAGGACTGGGACATGATGGTAAGGCTGTACTCCAGGCACCCACCATCCTCTGCGTAAAGAACTTTCCACGCATATCTCCCTTAAACTTTTCCCCTCTCACCTTGAAATCGTGACCCCTAGTAATTGAGTCCCCCACTCTGGGAAAAAGCTTCTTGCTATCCGCCCTGTCTATACCTTTCATGATTTTGTAGACCTCAATCAGGTCCCCCCCTCAACCTCCATCTTTCTAATGTAAATAATCCTCATCTACTCAAACTCTCTTCATAGTTACCGCCCTCCATACCAGGCAACATCCTGGTGAACCTCCTCTGCACCCTCTCCAAAGCATCCACATCCTTTTGGTAATGTGGCAGCCAGAACTGTACGCAGAATTCCAAATGTGGTCGAACCAAAGTCCTATACAACTGTAACATGGCCTGCCAACTGTGTGGCTGTGAGGGGGAGAGCATTTGTGGTTGAGTTTGTTTGAGTGAAAGATTATGCTTGACTGTATATGAGATGTGTGTGTAAGATTGTGTGATTCTGTGAGATGGTGAGTTTATAATGTTCTACAATTGTGTGTCTGTGAGAGACTGAAAGTGTGTGAGTGCATGACTGTGTGTTTGTTCATGTGACCATGTGTCCAGGTGAGAGTTTTATTTGTTTCAGTGTGTGTGAGAGGTTGTGTACGTGAGAGAGAGAGACTGAGTGAGTGCTTATGTCTATGTCTGACAGTGTTACTGTGTGTGGATAAGGAACTCTAAAGGGATATTAATACCTACAGTGAAAGGGAAAATTCTGACCCAGAGAGATTCACAGCAAGGCTTCCTCATTTTCCCAATACAATCGCCTGGAGATAACTGGCAATTTATAATTATCCTAATTGTTCGCTCAATTATCAAATTAAATTTTGAGTACAATATTACCCAAACCCCCTGGATAATAATGTTTAATAATTTCTCACCAGTTTAAAACAAAACTTTTTTTTTGATTAAATAAAGACCAAAAGAACTGCAGATGTTGTAAACCAGGAACAAAACCTGAAGTTGCTGCAAAAGCTCAGCACTTGCGAAGAAAAAGTCAGAGTTAATGCCCTGAACCCGAAACGTTAACTCTTACTTTTTTCTTCACAGATGCTGCCAGACCTGCTGAGCTTTTGCAGCAGCTTCAGTTTTTATTCTTTTTTGTTTTCTATTCTTCCCACAAACATGAATCACATTTCACCACATTATATTCAATCTGCCAATGTTTTAAATATAATTCAGACAGTAATGTATATGATAATGATGGGATGTAGCAAACTCTGTAACAGTCAGTACCTTCACGTTGCAATGTGGAAACTACCCTCACACAGGGGAACAATGTCACTGGGTCTGGAAGTGTGGACTGGGCAAGGAATGGGGATTTCTAATATGTCTGTAAGTTAGTTTGCGACAAACAGACATTTCTCCACGTTAGATTCCATCTGTCAATTACTTGCCCACCAAGTGAAGCTGTCCATATTAGTTTACAGCCTCTTTGGGTGTCCTCACAGCTTTCTCTCCCACACCCAACATGGTCTTGTCAGTGAACCTGGAGACGTTATACTTTTTCCCTTTGTCTAAATCATTTATACTGATTGTAAATGGCTGAGGCTTTAGCAGTGACCCTCTGGCACCCCCGACTAGTACCAGCTCACCGAGGTGGAAATGTTCACTGTCCACTAGACAATCCTCTCTCCAAACTAACACAGTAACTACAAAGCAATCAGCCCTTTCCTAGTGTTAGAAACTTTTATGAGCTTATTTGTAAAAAGGGGGTCAGGGTTATGGGGGAATGCTCCCTGGCCTGCTCTTGTAGCCACAATACTTGTATCATGAGGCCAGATCATTTTCAGCTCAATGATAACTCCCAGGTTGTTGATCGAAGGGGATCTAGTAGCTGGTCACACTTTACTGGAGGTGGCAGTGTGGTCCAGCAAGACTATATTTGGAATCAGGCCATTTTGACAGCATTTTTGATGTATTTGATCGTGCAAAGGTCATGTGTTTACTGATCTGAACACAAATCAGCTGCTTAATGTGGTTATTAACTGAGCAATACTCAGCTGGTTACTATAGTTACTAAACTGTGCAATAATTAGTTATTGAAGTGAAGAATAATTAAATAATCTTCAACTGAAAAACAATTTGGTTTGGCTTGATTTTTTAAGATTCAAAGAAACAAAGAGGTGCTAAACCTTCATTGTATAAAACTTAAAATTGACCTGCAGTATATTTCTCACAGACTAATCCAGCAATAATAGAACATAGTCATGCTCACAGAATCCCACTTTGCAGACAATATCCCAGACCACACTATGATCATCTCAGGGCAGGTCCTGTCCCAGTGGCAGGACAGAGCCAGCAGAGGTAACAGCTCCATGGAATACAGTTAAGGCAGGGTGGGGTACACTGAAGCCTCCCACACAGAGTACATTCTATGTTCTTTCCACCTTCAACGTTGCGTTCAAGAGAAATTAGAGGGATGTGGTTATTGATAACCAGCAGAATGTTTCCGTGCCTGGTTTAACCCGATGCCATGAGGCTTCATGGGGCCCAACATCAATGCTGAGCACATCCAGGGCACCCCACCCTGCCTTGACTGTATCCCATGGAGCTGTTAGCTCTGCTGGCTCTGTCCTGCCAGTGGGACAGGACCTGCTCTGAGATGAGATCATAGTGTTGTCTGGGATATTGTTAAGTGGGATTCTGTGAGTGTGACCACCCAGAATCAGGAGTCACAATCTGACGATTCAGGGTAGAACCAATGAGGATGGAGATGAGGAGACATTTCTTCACCCAAAGAATGGTGAGCCTGTGGAATTCATTACCACAGGAAGTAGTTGATGCTAAAACTTTGAATGTATTCAAGAGGTGGCTAAATATAGCGCTTGGGGCGAATGGGATCAAAGGTTATCGGGAGAAAGCAGAATTAGGCTATTGAGTTGGACAGTCAGCCATGATCATGATGAATGGCGTAGCAGGCTCGAAGGGCTGAATGGCCTCCTGTTGCTTCCCTCTTCTTTGTTTCTATATTTCTATGTTCGATTGCTGCTGATTTAGTTAATGATAAATATACTGCAGGTTGGTTCAAAGTTTTATCCATTGAAGTGTTACTATCTCATTATTTCTTTGAATCTTAAAATTATCCCAAACCAAATTGTTTTTTTCCCATTTGACGATTATTTAATTATTGTTCACTTCAATTATCTGAGTACACACCTAATATTACTCAATTTAGTAACTATAGTAACCAGCTGATTATTTCTCAGTTCAATTATCACAGTAAACAGCTGATTCATGTTTAGGTCACTAAATACATGACTTTTGCACTACCATTTACATCAAAAATACAATTGGAAAGGCAAGAATCCAAAGAAAGTCTTGCTGGACCACCCTGCCACCTCCAGTAAAGAGTGACAGGCTTATGAATCTGTTCAGACAGCTTCCAAATTGGATCTGGACAGTTTTTCAAACATTTCCTCACAACAGACTATTTACAGATTTCCTTGAAAACAGGGGATCTGCATGGAGCAGATTGGCGAATGGTTAACCCCAGGGTCAGTGCAATTTTCACCATTTATACAATTGACCTGCGGATGACCATGTCTCGCAAGTTCGGCGATGTTGGTGAAACCCAGTTTGCCACATCAGATTCAAAATTCTGTGCCCTGGACGAGATCCTTAATGAAGGTTTCACAATGAATTGCTTCTATCTATCTCATGTGTGAGTAATCTCGTCTATGAATGTCAAAACCTATTTGGTGCTATGTATCTTGGCCACGCCTCTGAAAGACTGACAGATTGTTCCAAACAGCATTTTGCTTCAGCTCTTCAGAACAAGCAAGGTGCTGACTGCACCCAACCAGCTTACACTCACAAAACCTACAACACATTCGTCATGATTGGAAAACATTTTTCATGAATTTTAATCCATTCATGGGCATCGCTTGCTGGGATGGCATGTATTGCTTATCCCTAGTGACTGTTGAGAATGTATTGGTGAGCTGCTTTCTTAACCTGTTGCTGTCCATGTGCTATATTTATATTTACAACACTGTTATGGAGAACTTTGAAGCAGAGGAACGAAAGAATGGTCATTCATTCCAGGATGGTGCTTGTCTTGTGCTGTAGAAATTTTTATTTCTACTTAACTAATAATGAGACTTGACTCCAGCTCTCGTTCAAAGCAGTTTTATTCTCTTACTTGGTACCAAGGAAAGTGAGTGTCGATCCACTGACACCCGACTCCGCTAAGACAGTGTACAACAATCTCATTTATACAATTAACTTCAGAGCAGGATGTTCCCGTGACATCTTGTGTTTGTTAATTCATTCATTGTAAGTTTTAAAGAAAACAGACACTGCTCGAGATAACAGGAGTGCTGTCTTACAGATACCTTCATAATTACTTCTCCAAATGACCTTCGGCATGCAGCTGGCATAGGGAGTGAGACACAGTTTGATTGAAACTCGAGCTTCTCAGGAACTAGGCCCCACGGGAATACAAGGGACATCTCTAATTCATCCTAAAACCGTGGTATAGTGACAATATATCAAGAGATCCTTCTCTAGCTCTAGCTAAGATAACATGCACATAGTGATACCACAGTCTGAGTAACTACCTCCCAACTTCTGCTAAGCTCATTAAAACCCCACATGCTAAACTAATTAAAACTCTTTCTTTATGCCATCAGTTTCTCCCATGTCTGCCTTTTCTGTCTTGGCCTAAATTCCCACCTACCCTTGCAATGTAAAATTTCTCTTCCACATCTTGGAAGGCAACTTGCAGTGTGTGGTGTTCCCATGCATCTGCTGCTCCTGTCCTTCGAGATGACTGTGGGTTTGGAAGGTTCTGTCTGAGGAACGTTGGTGGATTTCTGCAACACATCTAGTTGGTGGTACATATTGCTGCTACTGAGAGTCAGCAGTGAAAATAAAATGGATGTGGTGGCAATCAAGTGGACTATTTTATCCCAGATGGCGGCACACTTCTTGAGTGTTATTGGAGTTTCACTCATCTAGGCAAATGAGGAATATTCCACCACATTCCTGACTTATGCTTGTAGATTACAGCAAACCTGATGACCATTGTGATTCTCTCTCGAGGAAACTGTGGCATATATCGGTTTACATGGTGGCCATGACAACAACAGATCTACTCGTCATCAGTAACAATATAATCATGTATTGTATTTTCTCTTATTCCCTTCCACTTTCATTCCTGTCTCACACTCCTGTGTTTAAGGTCATGGCATATATGAATGCTGTAGCTTTTAATTTGTCTGTTTGGTCTGTAGTCTCCTTCACATTTGACCACTTTGTAGTGATCCGCTGCCAGACGTTTAATATAAGGTACTGTACTGGAATGACAGCAATCCCGGTTATAACAACACTTACAGTCCTAATCTCGTCAAAGGAAATAACCAGTTTTGTTTGCATGTGAGGCTCAGCAAATAATTAACCAACTGCATTGGGGCTGTCAGTCAAGTGCTGCTTTTTTCCCCCTTCATCTTCAGGAATTGCATTTGTCTAGCTTTACAGCACCTGGGTCATTTGGATTCCTTTTACATTGATTGTCTTGTTTAATTCTCTAACATTCTGACTTTTTTGGTGTCAAATAGAACCTGCACTGGACTCCACCAACACAGGACTAAGAGTGAAAGATTCAGAGGTGGAGAATCAATGGAAATCCATCATTTTATTGTTCTCTGTGTCAGTCGGTTTCATCTTGCTTTGGTTGAAACATTCAGTGAACATAGGACAGACACTAATTATTACCATGGTGACAGGACAAGTCCTGCATATATCACCTCTGAAATGGAACATTTCCTGGTGTTTTTGATTTGCTTTCAGAACCCATGTATTTATGCAGCTACCCAGAGCAAATTCAGAGAAGGGATGAAAAAATATGTTAAAATCTCCATGGACGCTACTTCGAAGTTCTGTTGGAATAAAATGATAAAAACAAATCAAATCTCACAAAGGATTCCACATAATGAAGTTTCAACTTCAGGCCACTTTCCATTGTAAGGTATCTGGGAAAGGGGGCATTTTCCACAAGCATTTCTTCAATGTGGATGAAGGAGCTGTGGGGACTGTTGTTAGTTTGCAGAGGAAACAAAGATATGTAGATAGCGTTCAGGAACCGGGGATGCTGCAGAAAGACTTGTCAGGCTAGGAGAGTAGGAGAGTGAGCAAAGAAGTGGTAGATGGAAATACAATGTGGGAAAGTGAGATGTGATGCACTTTGATAGGAAAAGTATAGGTGTAGACTTTTTTGTAAATGGCGAAAGGCTTCAGAAATCTGAAGCACAAAGGGACTAAGGAATTCTGGTTCAGGATTTTCTGAATGTTAACATGCAGGTTCAGTTGGCAGTTAGGAGGGCAAATGCAATTCCGGCATTTGTTTAGAGATGTCTTCAATGTGATAGCAGGGATGTACTGCTAAGATTGTATAAGTTTCTGGTCAGCCTGTGTTTGGAATATTGTGATGTAGACAAACGGGAGGCTGGAAGAACAGAGCAGGCCAGGCAGCATCTGGAGGAAAGGAGCAATGTTTCAGGTATTACTCTTCTTCAGGACTGGAAATGTGGGGGTAGGGGGAGCTGCAGATAAAGTAGGAGGAGGGGAGGTGGAATAGTGGTGATAGGTGGACCCTAGTTGTAGGTATGATCTGGTTGGTGGCTAGAAGAGAGGGTCAGAAGGTGGAATGGATGGGAGGAGGTGGGGCTGGAAGGGAAGCTGGAGAATGGGTGGGAAGGTTATTTGAAATTGGAGAACTCAACGTTGAGTCCTCTGGGCTGTAGGGTACCCAAGCGGAAGATAAGGTGTTGTTCCTCAAATTCGCATTTCAAGTCGCTGTGACACTCGTGGAGGCCAAGGACGGACATGTCATTGGGGGAATGGGGCAGGGAATTGAAATGGGTAGTGACCGGGAGGTTAGGTTGGTCATTACAGGCCAGGCAGAGATGCTCGGTGAAACAGTCACCTCGTCTACGTTTAGTCTCACCGACATAGAGAAGACCAGATCGGGAGCACCAGATGCAGTAGACCAGGCTGGAGGAGATGCAGGTGAGGCTCTGTCTCACTTCGAAGGGGTGTTTAGGGCCCTGGATGGAGGTGAGGGAGGTGCTGTGTGGGCAGGTGTTGCATCTTTTATGGTTACAGGGGAAGGTGCATGGTGGGTTGGAGTGGGTTGGTGGGGAGTGAGGCATGAACGAAGGCGTGGTTTTGGGTTCTATGTCTATGTGCTGGCCTTGCAGGGGATTCAGAAATGATTCACAAGAATGATCCTGGGGATGAAGGGGTTGTAATATAAAGAGCTGTTGAGACCCTGAGTCTGTACTCAATGGAGTTTAGAAGGATGAGGGGGAATTTCATTGGAATGGCCAGGGTTTATTAAGATGGACCATTGATTTATTGATGAGGATTCTGGGTGTTTTTGATTTGGAAAGGATATGAGGGTAACTTTTTTACCCAGAGACTCATTCATGTATGGAATGAACTTCCTCAGGATGTGCTGGATAAGGTACAGTTAGAACATTTAAAAGATATTTTGGTAAGTTCATGAATAGGAAAGGTTTAGAGGGTTATGGACCAAGTGCAGGCAGATGGGACAATGGTTGGAATGGACTAAAGGTTCGTTTCTATGCTGTGTAACTCTATGTCTCTCAAACATTGGAAATTTCCCTGGCTTCTTTCAACCCTAGCAGCGACCTCCCCCTTTACAAAGTACAACAGAAAACTGCAAATCAATCCGATAAACCAACCATTTCTCGAGAGGTTTCTGTTTGCTGAACTGTTACCCGGAGTTTCCCTTCCCCACAAATACTGCAGCATCTGCTCAGTCTGTCCAACAATTCCTCTTTTAGCCGTTTTGCTTTACTCTTCCTCTATTGTAGCTCTTCACAAGTTTTCCTTTAGTGAAACTACCAAGGTTGTCGTCAAATGTTCTTGCTATCAGTGTTATTGATTTATTTCAGACAATTAGAAATCAGGCAAAAAAACTGCGTTGTGGCAGTTAAAGGGTAATGCAGGGCATAATAAGAACTATCCAATCAGTAAATGCAGTCTTTTATTCCACCTCAATTCTCCTCTTTCGTTGCAAAATTTCCAACAATAGAACAACAGAAAATCAACAATTGCTCGAACGGCACATCAGCTTGTTTCTATATGCAATCAATATGTAGCGAAGATGGTATAGTGATGAACATACTTGTCTTCCAAGCAGTTGATCCGGGTTTGTTTCCTGGCCATTGCAAACTACTATTTTTAAATCAGTTAACTAAAGAAAGCAAATAGGAAGTAAAGACTTGCATTTCTGTAGCATCTTTCATGACCACAGTATGTGTCAGCCCGGAAAATGTGCTGAAATCTCTGGAGTGGGACCACGATCTTCTAGACGAGAATGATCCCGGAAACATTAACGTGTCAGGTCTATACAAGGTTCAAATAAACGAGTCACAACACAATTCCTGAGTTTTTAATTTTATTTCAATTTAAATGTTTCCGTATTACATTGCTTCCAATGTTACACCCAGTTTTGTTTTTTGTGAAATACAGCACAATAACAAATAAAATGTGAATGGGCAGTTCACACATATCCAACCAATTTTCTTTATTGTATATAATCAGTTGATTTCTTTCTCAATGTAAAAGTGCCCCAATCTGAGTGCGGAGAGTACAGACAGGATCCGCTGGCTTTCAGTCGTTTCAGCGGCGGGATTCCGGAAGGAGGCGCGAGGGCAGTCTGGGAAGGTGAGCTTCTCCTTTAAAAACTTACCTCGTGACGCGGAGTGCGCGTCGAGCAGGAGCAGACACAGGACGGTTGAGTAAGTGAGGTAATATATTTGGGCTGAGGGGGTGATTGAGAGGAGTTACAGGGAGGTAGTCACACCTCAGGTACAGGAAAAAAGTAGATGGGTTACAGTCAGGGGACGGAAAGGGAACAGGCAGACAGTGTGGGGATCCCCTGCGGCCGTTCCCCTCAATAACAGGTATACCGTTTTGGATTCTGTTGAGGGGGACGACTTACCAGGGGTAAGACATGGGGTACAGGTCTCTGGCGCAGAGTCTGTCCCTGTTGCTCAGAAGGGAAGGGGGAAGAGGAGGAGAGCATTAATCATTGGGGACTCCATAGTTGGGGGACAGATAGGAGATTCTGTGGGAACGAGAGAGACTCAGGGTTGGTGTGTTGCCTCCCAGGTGCCAGGGTCCATGATGTCTCAGATCGTGTCTTTGGGGTCCTGAAGGGAGAGGGTGACCAGCCCCAAGTCGTGGTCCACATAGGTAGAAAGAGGGATAGGGATATAAGGCAGGATTTCAGGGAGCTAGGGTGGAAGCTGAGAGCGAGAACAAACAGAGTTGTTATCTCTGGTTTGTTACCCGTGCCACGTGATAGCGAGGCAAAGAACAGGGAGAGATATCAGCTGAACATGTGGCTGCAGGGATGGTGCAGGAGGGAGGGTTTCAGGTATATGGATAACTGGGGCTCATTCTGGGGAAGGTGGGACCCCTACAAACTGGACGGTCTTCACTTGAACCAGAGGGGTACTAATGTCCTGGGTGGGAAATTTGCTAGTGCTATTCGGGTGGATTTAAACTAGCTCAGCAGGGGCATGGGAACCTGTGGTGTAGTTCCAGTACACAGGAGGATGAGAGTAGGGAGGACATGGACAGGATTTCACCATCACAGGAGTGTGCTGGCAGACAGCAAGCTGGTTTGAAGTGTGTCTACTTCAACGCTAGGAGTATCCGGAATAAGGTAGGTGAGCTTGCAGCATGGATAGGTACCTGGGACTTCGATGTTGTGGCCATTTCGGAGACGTGGATAGAGCAGGGTCAGGAATGGATGTTGCAGGTTCATAAGATCTTTCATAAAGATCAGGGAATGTGGTAAAAGAGGGGGAGGTGTGGCATTGTTAGTCAAGGACAGTATAACGGTGGCTGAAAGAACTTTTGACGAGGACTCATCTACTGAGGTGGTATGGGCTGAGGTCAGAAACAGGAGAGGAGAGGTCACACTGCTGGGAGTTTTTTACAGGCCTCCGCAAAGTTCCAGGGATGTGGAGGAGAGGATCGGCAAAATGATTCTGGGCAGGAGTGAAAGGAACAAGGTGGTCATTATGGGAGACTTTAACTTCCCCAACATTGACTGGAAATGCTATAACTCTAGTACGTCGGATGGATCGGTTTTTGTCCAATGTGTGCAGGAGGGTTTCCTGACACAGTATGTCGAAGGGCCGACAAGAGGGGAGGCCGCACTGGATCTGGTACTTGGTAATGAACCAGGCCAGGTGTTTGATTTGGTGGTAGGTGAGCACTTTGGAGAGAGTGACCTTAATTCGGTTACGTTTAGTTTAGCGATGGAAAGGGATAGGAACATGCCACTGGGCAAGAGTTATAGATGGGGGAAAGGCAATTATAATGCAATTAGGCAAGACTTAGGAGGGATAGAATGGGGTAGCAAAATGCAGGGGATGGGGACAATCAAAATGTGGAGCTGGTTTAAGGAACAGACATTGCGTGTCCTTGATAGGTATGTCCCTGTCAGGCAGGGAGGAAGTGATAAGGTAAGGGAACCTTGGTTTACAGAAGAAATTGTATCTCTTGTTAAGCGGAAGAGGGAGGCTTATGTGACATTGAGACGAGATGGTTCAGATGAGGCGATGGAGAGTTACAGATTAGCTAGGAAGGATTTAAAGAGAGAGTTAAGAAGAGCAAGGAGGGGACATGAGCAGTCATTAGCAGGTAGAATTAAGGAGAACCCTAAAGCTTTCTATAGGTATGTGGGGAATAAAAGGATGACTAGGGTAAGAATAGGGCCAGTCAAAGACAAAAGTGGGAAGTTGTGTGTGGACCCTGTGGAGATCGGAGAGGTGCTAAACAAATATTTCTCATCTGTTTTCACTCAGGAAAAGGAGAATATTGTAGAGGATAAGACTGAGATACGGGCTATTAGACTTGAAGGGATTGAGGTTAGTAAGGAGGAGGTGTTATCAATCCGAGAAGGTGTGAAGGTAGATAAATCCCCTGGGCCGGATGGGATTTTTCAGAGGATTCTCTGGGAAGCTCGGGAGGAGATGGCGGAGCCTTTGGCCTTGATCTTTGAGTCGTCATTGTCTACAGGTTTAGTACCAGAGGACTGGAGGATTGCAAATGTTGTGCCCTTGTTCAAGAAGGGCAGTAGAGATGACCCAGGTAATTATAGACCAGTGAGCCTTATGTCTGCTGTAGGAAAAGTTTTGGAAAGGATTATAAGAGATAGGATTTACAATCATCTAGCAAGCAACAATTTGATTGGAGATAGTCAACATGGATTCGTCAAGGGCAGGTTGTGTCTCACAAACCTCATTGAGTTTTTTGAGAAGGTGACCAAGCATGTGGATGAGGGTAGGGCAGTTGACGTGGTGTACATGGACTTCAGTAAAGCCTTTGATAAGGTTCCACATGGTAGGCTATTGGAGAAAATGCAGAGGCATGGGGTTGAGGGAGATTTAGCAGTTTGGATTAGAAACTGGCTTTCTGAAAGAAGGCAACGAGTGGTGGTTGATGGAAAATATTCAGCCTGGAGTCCGGTTATTAGTGGTGTGCCACAAGGATCTGTTTTGGGACCACTGCTGTTTGTCATTTTTATAAATGACTTGGAAGCAGGCATAGGTGGATGGGTTAGTAAGTTTGCAGATGACACTAAAGTCGGTGGAGTGGTGGACCGTGTGGAAGAATGTTGCAGGTTGCAGGGAGACTTGGATAAACTGCAGAATTGGGCTGAAAGGTGGCAAATGGAGTTCAATGCAGATAAATGTGAGGTGATGCACTTTGGGAAGAATAATAGGAATGCAGAATACTGGGTCAATGGAAAGATTCTTGGTAGTGTGGATGTGCAGAGGGATCTTGGTGTCCAGGTACATAGATCTCTGAAAGTTGCCACCCAGGTTGATAGTGCTGTGAAGAAGGCATACGGTGTGTTAGGTTTCATTGGTGGAGGGATTGAGTTCCGGAGCTCAATCCGGAACTGATAGTGCTGCAACTGTACAAAACGCTAGTGCGGCCTCACTTGGAATATTGTGTACAGTTCTGGTCGCCCCATTACAGGAAGGATGTGGAAGTATTGGAAAAGGTGCAGAGGAGATTTACCAGGACATTGCCTGGTCTGGAGCGAAGGTCTTATGAGGAAAGACTGAGGTACTTGGGTCTGTTCTCATTGGAGAGAAGAAGGCTAAGAGGGGATTTAATAGAGACCTACAAAATGATCAGAGGATTAGATAGGGTGGACAGTGAGGCTTTTTCCTCGGATGATGACGTTGGCTAGTACGAGGGGGCATAGCTGCAAATTGAGGGGTGATAGATTTAAGACAGATGTCAGAAGCAGGTTCTTTACTCAGAGTGGTCAGGGCGTGGAATGCCCTGCCTGCCAATGTAGTTAACTCAGCCACATTAGGGGCATTTAAACAGTCCTTGGATAAGCATATGGATGATGATGGGATAGTGTAGGGGGATGGGCTTAGATTAGTTCACAGGTCGGCGCAACATTGAGGGCCGAAGGGCCTGTTCTGCGCTGTATTGTTCTACGTATTCTATTTGTGCTGGTGGGTGAGGACAAGTGGACCCTATCGCTCTTGTGGGAGGGAAGAGGGAGTGAGGGCTGAAGTGCAGGATATGGGTCAAACCCAACTGAGGGCCCTGTCAACTATGCTACTGGGGATTGCTTGTCAGACATTTCGGAGGTTCCCTTGTCAAAGTTGGCATCATCAGAGCAGATGCGACAGATATGGACAAACAGATAGATTCTTTACAGGGAGTAGGGTATGAGGATGTAAAGTCAAGTTAACTGTGGGAGTTGGTTGGTTTATAGAGGAAGGAAGTGTCGTGCGACTTCATATGTCCTGCGTTATTGCAGTGTAAACACCTGAGTTTTATTTTACTTCTCTTCCCCCCGGGTTTTTTTCACCCTGTGGGAAACTATCATTACTATCTTTGATGAGATCTCCTTTTCCTTCATTACCTGAGGATATCTGTTTTCCCCAGTTTCTATCCCTCACAGATTGAAATTGATATCAGAAGCCAACTTTTGATTTATTAACCCATTACTTAGCCACTTTGGTGGCTAATGTTGTAGGTTTAACTCTCTACTCTTCCACATGAGTTCTCACTTTTTCAGGTAGATTACTTTTGAACTTCTCCAAAGTAATAGTTTCTCTAAGAGCATCATGTGCCTGATCTACTATCAATACCCTCATCCAACTATCAAAGTTACTTTGATTGGTCCTTTTAATATCTATATACATTTGACCAGGTTCTGTCCTTATCCTGAAACATTGTCTGTAGGCTTCTGGCTTCTGGCACTAGCGCAGATACAGTTAAGATGGATTTTTTCACTTCTTCATCACCCCCAGATATCTGCTCTGATAGTGATGCAAATGCCTCCTTCAACATTGTCAGGATCTTGATTCTGATTTGATTTTGATTTTATTGTCACATGTACCAAAATACAGTGGAAAGGTTTGTTTATGAGTGGTACAGGCAGATCATAGCAAGCAAAGGATGTACAGATCAAAGAGACTCACATGTATACAGGTTACATTGCAGGTTATATTATTTGAAACTAGAACCCATTCATTAGTCCGATAATGGCCAGAAAGGAGCTGTTTCTGAACCTGCTCGCGTGTGTATTCAGACTCCTGCATCTTCTGCCTGACAGAAGAGGTCATTACCGGGGTATGATAGGTCTTTGATGATGTTGGCTGCCTTTCCACGAGTCCATGGATGGAAGGTTGGCTTCCATGATGGTCTGGGCTGTGAACACCACCTTCTGTAGTTTCTTATGGTCCTGGTCAGAGCAGTTGCCATCCCAAGGTGTTGTGTACCCAGATAGCATGCTTTTGAAACAGGTATGTCTGGGGCTGTTGGGGCGGGCATCGTCACTAGAGAACTGAACATTCGCCATCTTTGTTTCTCACATTCATATTAGAAATGTTTGTGACAACCAAGCGGTTTCACAGTCAGGTCTCGAGAGTGGAGCTGGGCAGAACAATGGAAAATCCTGCAGTGGGGAACAACAAGATGGGGAGGGGTCAGAGGGTGGGGAGTGTGAGAGAAGGACATCTTACAGATTAGCTCCTCTGAAACCACAGCACCTCTGTCTTCATTAACCGTTTGTTTCTGTTCTTTCACAGGACGTGGGGTGTACTGGCTGGTTTGGCATTTGTTGCCTGTCTCTATCTACCCTCCTTGAGAAGGTGGGGGTGTGAGCTCCTTCTTGTGCTGCTGCAGTCCATGTGCTGTGGACAGACCCAGAATAAAATGTCAGGGATGGAATTCCAGGAATTTGACCCTTCAACAGTGTAGGAATGGCCAATATATTTCCAAGTCAGAATGGTGAGCGGCTTGGAGGGCAGTTTGCAAGGGAGTGATATTCCCATGTATCTGCTACTCTTGTCCTTCTAGATGGAAGTGGCCATGGGTTTGGAAGTTGCTGCCTATTATCCCCCTGTCCGTACTTCCGAGAGGTGGTCAAGGTGCTTGTAGCACTGACTCCAAACTGTGGTTTTATGAAGTTGGCTGGTTGGGAGCTGACAGAGGTGACCGTGACTCTTCTATTTCTGATCATTGCGCAACTGATCACAATCTGGTCATAACCTGAAATCAGACACATGCCCTGGGATGTGAATGACACAGCTAACAGCTTTATTCATAATTCGAAAGTAGTGGCTTAGGCCCCATGAGGATGCTCACAATCAAGATGGGCCCAGACGACAGAGACTGCAGTTAGCTTCAGGCACAGCCTCAGATCGACCTTGCCGTGCCCCACATTTACTCTTTCACATCAGTGGAGTTATACGTTTGCAACAAGGGAGAATCAAGAAGCACTTCTCAGTCAATTTCATTTCATCATCGAAACAACCTTTAAGTCTTCACATCCTTCCAGTTGTGTCACAGCCTATGGTTATATCTTGAAAAAAATGACGAGGAGTTCACAGGACATCCTCAAGGAGGGCAATCTGTAGATTGCAGCTTTGATGTGATCAAGGATTGGTCTTTGGTGGATATCTGTTGATATGAGATGGTTTTAAAGGATACAGTGTGCTGCTTATTTATTCCAAAGGGGAAAAGAAAGCACAAAATGTTTCAGAATGGAAGTGGATTGCTCACTCATGGGAAACGTCTGCAATAGTTCACTAAATGCATGGTGACTGGGCGGTGGATTGGTGGGATTATCACTGGTCTCACATCCAGGACCACCAAGCTCATGTTCTAAGGGTCCACCTTCCAATCTCACCGTGGCAGATGATGGAATTTGAAATGAAATAATGTCCTTCAGGGAAGGAAACCTGCCGTCCTTACCTGGTCTGATTTACATGGGTCTCCAGATTTGAAGTAACTCCTAAATGCCCTGTGGCAATAAGGGATGGGCAATAAATGTTGGCTTTGCATTCCACCAACAATAATTGTACACATCCACTGATTGATTTTCGGCTCTTGTCAGCTAAAGTCAGTCAGGAATGGAACTTGGTCTTCAGGAGGATGAATGACTTCAATATGTTCTTGTTTCTAAATGCTGTTTGATCAGCAGTGTCAGTCTGCACCATCACTGAGAACCCAAGAACTAAGTTCTCATCCTCCGCTGATTTTCGGCTGCCCTATGAGCTGCCTGGAGGGTGGAAGCTCCTTATACGATAACTCTGCTATTAATAATTGCAAAACCACAAGGGCAGAATCTGTGATGTGCATGTGAAGGGGCCATTTTATTTATGAGTCAAATAGTGACACACAGAGTCACACAAATACACTCATACTCTCACATAAGCACACACTGAAACACTCTGACATGCAGAAACATACAGACACAGACACACACACACATAAAGATAGATACACCCACACACACGCATAACTAAGTACTTAAATAAAGAGACAGACACAAACTCTCACTGCCACATAGACACACATAGACAATATACACACCCATGCATTCAATCACAGATGTGTACACACACAATGGCACACATATACACACAGACAAACACGCTCTCACATGCGCTCACCCACACAGATACCATACACAAACACACATACACAGCGTAACAAATACTCATGCACAAACACACCCAAACACTCTCACATACAAAGAGACACAATCTACATGAATACAATGGTGACAGTGTGGGATAACTGAAATTTGGGCACTCAGCAGTATTCAGCTGCTGGATTGTCTACAGCAATACAAGGGCTACTGTGTGGGACGGCTGGACACTCAGCAGTGTGCAACGTGTGTTGTCTACAGTGTTACAACATCTATGGTGATACAATATCTACAGTGTGAGATAACTAGTATGTAGACACTCCAGTGTGCAAAGTGTGTACTGTCTACAGTGATACAATTTCTACAGCGTGGGACAATTGAGATTTGGACAGTTAGCAGTGTGCAGCCTGTGTATTGTCTATAGTAATGCACTGTCTACAGTGTGGGAGACTGATATTTGAACGTTTAGCCGAGTGCAGCCTGTGTATTGAGCACACAAGCACACAATGAGATTCTGGATTATTTCCAGTCTTCACAATGGGACGATGTAGCATTTGTTGAACTCTGAGAGACTGAATGGAACCTTGTGGCCGGTAAGATCCGTGTTAGAGGCAAATATTTAACAGACTGATGGACTGTCCAAAATGATCAGAGATTGTTTCCCTTCACATCCCTGAAATGGAAGTATTTCTGTCAATTGTGCCCACCTCCAGGCTTTTAACCTGCTCTTGTATCCCTGACGAGGGATCAGTCTCCAGCTGATTCTCACCCACTGGGTTACTGTTAAAGGCCTAACAATAACAGGCAAGCTGCTGAGGGCTCTTGTGGTGCCATGGAAGTGTCCCTGTCTTTAATCCATCCTCCTCTACATCGGGGAAACCAAGTGGAGGCTTGGGGACCGCTTTGCAGAACACCTGCGCTCAGTTCGCAACAAACAACTGCACCTCCCAGTCGCGAACCATTTCAACTCCCCCTCCCATTCCTCAGATGACATGTCCATCCTGGGCCTCCTGCAATGCCACAATGATGCCACCCGAAGGCTGCAGGAACAGCAAATCATATTCAGCCTGGGAACCCTGCAGCCCAATGGTATCAATATGGATTTCACAAGCTTCAAAATCTCTCCTCCCCCTACCGCATCCCAAAACCAGCCCAGCTCCCTAACCTGTCCTTCCTCTCACCTATTCCCTCCTCCCACCTCAAGCCCCACCCCCAGTTCCTATCTACTAACCTCATCCTGCCCCCTTGACCTGTCCATCCTCCCTGGACTGACCTATCTCCTCCCTACCCCCCCACCTACACTCACCTTTACTGGCTCCATCCCCGCCTCTTTGACTTGTCTGCCTCCTCTCCACCTATCCTCTCCTCTATCCATCTTCTATCCGCCTCCCCCTCTCTCCCTATTTATGTCAGAACCCTCTTCCCCTCCCCCATTTCTGATGAAGGGTCTAGGCCCAAAACGTCAAGCTTTCCTGCTCTTATGATGCTGCTTGGCCTGCTGTGTTCATCCAGCCCCACACCTTGTTATCTCGGATTCTCCAGCATCTGCAGTACCTTTCATCTCTGATACACTCTTGTTTTGTTCCTCTTTTGTATCTATGATTTGTTCTTAGGTGCTTGTTCCTCAGATGGCACCATAAGAGGCGACATTGTAAGACTTTTCACTGTCTTCCTGCACTTCTGTACTTCCGTACTTGTGTACATGTGACAATAAAGGATATTCTATTCTATTCTAAGAGATAGGATGAGGACTGGCCATTCAGCCTCTCACACCTGCTGTGATGTTCAACAGGATCATGGCTGTTCCAACATTCCTCACATCCACTTTCTCTTTCTCACGCGCTCTTTCTCTGTAACCCTTGATTCCTTATCTGATCAAGAATCTGTCTGTCTCAGCCTTAAGTATATGAAAGGATTCTGGCCACTACAGCTCTCTGTGGCAATGAGTTCCAAATATTCACAATCCTCTGAGAGGAGAAATTCCTCCTTATCTTAGTCTTAAATCGGAGTTCCTTTATTCTGAGACCCTGCTCCTCGACTCCACTGTAAGGGTAAACATTCTCTCAGCATTTATCCTGCTAAGCCCCTTAAGAATCCTGTATATTTCATGCGAGATAGAACATGGAACAATACAGCACAGAACAGGCCCTTCGGCCCTCGATGTTGCGCCGACCTGTGAACTAGTCTAAGCCCATCCCCCTACACTATCCCATCATCATCCATATGCTTATCCAAGGACTGTTTAAATGCCCCTAATGTGGCTGAGTTAACTCTCATTCTACTCATGATCTACTCAACTCTCATGATCTCATTCAGATCATCTCTCATTCCTCTAAACTCTAGTAAGTCGAGTCTTGACTGCTTTAACCTTTACTCATAAGACAGTCCCTCCATACCAGGAATCTTCCTGGTGCCATTTTCTGAAGTGCCCCCAGTGAATTGATGTGTTTTCTTAAATACGGGAGCTAAAACTGCTCAAAGTGCTCCAGATGTGGTCTCACCAGCACTTTGTGCAGTTACAGTTAGACTTGTGTACTCTTGTACTTTAAACCACTTGAAATAAGGGCTAACGTTCCATTACCCTTCCAGATTACCTGCTGCTCCTGTGTGCTAGCTTCCTGTGTTTTGTGCACAAGTTCTCCCAAGTCCCTTTGTGTTGCAGCTTTCCCCATTTAAATAATGTTCTGTTCTTTTGTTCTACCTTCCACGATGAACAACTTCATATCTCCCCAGGTTATATTCCATTTTCAAACTGTTTACCCACTGACTGAAACTATCATCTCTCTATAAACTGCTTTTGTCCCTCTTCCACCTATTGTTATGTTGTCTACAATTTTGACAACAGGACATTCACTTCCTTGCTCCAAGTCAGTAATCCCACACAGGAAACTCGCCAGTTTATTCAACCTCTTCTCACAAAGCTGTCCCTCCGTACCTGGGATCAGTCTCGTGAACTTTCTCATAAATAAGTTGGGCGAGTGGGCTCAGGGTCCATCAGTGAGACACAGAGTGTGGCCCATCCCTCAGCCACTGAAAGGCTGTATCAGAACAGGTTTCCAAGTGGAAAGAGCAATGTTTTGCATACGTCCTGCCCAGCTGCTCAGGGCTCAGTCCCAGGCTCAGACTGTCCTTCAGGGCTTCACCAAAGGTCTGAATCAGTTGTGGTGCTGAGAACTGTTCTGCTGGAACTGTATAAGACGTTGCTCAGGCCACAGCAAGAGTATTGTGTACACTTCTGGAATCCATCTGATAGGAGGGATGTGATAGCACTGGAGGTGGGCAGAGGGGATTGACCAGTGTGTTGCCTGAGCTGAAGAGATTCAGTTATGGAGAGAGATTGGACAGACTGGAGTTGTTTTCCTCAGAACAGAGGAGATTGAGAGGGGACATGATAGACATGTATCAAAGATGAGAGGCACAGACAGGGTAGACAGAAAGAAACTATTCCCTTTGATGGAGGCATCAATGACCAAAAAGGCATAGATTTAGATTTAGTAGGAACTGCAGAAGCTGGAGAATCTGCGATAACAAGGTGTAGAGCTGGATGAATACAGCAGGCCAAGCAGCATCATAGGAGCAGGAAAGCTGATGTTTCGGGCCTAGACCCTTCTTCAGAAATGTAGATGAAGGAATTAGAGGGATGTGGGTTTTTTTTTTGTTGTGTTTGTTCAAAAGGTGGTGGGAATTCGCTGCCAGTAAGCGTGATGGAGGCAGAAACCCTAACCACATTGAAGAAGTAATTAGAGGGGTCTAAACATAGGTTTCTTGCGGTCCAAGTCCATATCTCCCTGAAAGTGTGAACACAAATGGATAAGGTGGTAAAGAAGACCTTCAGTAGTCATGGCATTGAGTCAGCAAGTCATGTTCCGGCTGTGTAAAAGTTCAGTGAGACCACATTTGGAGTACTATGTGTGGTCTGGTCACCACAGTAATGGAAGGTTGTGGAGGCTTCAGAGAGAGTGCAAAGTGGCTTACCAGCATGTTGCCTGGATTGGAGTATATTAGCTATAATGGGAGGTTGACCAAACTTGGGTTGTTTTCAAAAGATATTTGGAGGTTAAGGGTCAATCTGATAGAAGTGTATGAAATTATAAGAGGCATGGATGGGGTGGATAGTTGGATTTTTTATCCCAGGGTGGAAATGTCAAATGCTAGGGGGTATAGGTTTAAGGTGAGGGGAAAGGTTTTTGTAAAAATAGGGTGGTTAGCACCTGGAACACTGCAAGAGGAGTTCATCAAAACAGATACGTTTGAAACTTTAGAACACATTTAGACAGACACGTGAACAGGCAGTGATTAGAGGGATACAGAATATGAGCAGGCAGATGGGATTAGAGTGGAATGGCATCATGGTCGGCACAGACATGATGGGCTGAATGGCCTGTTCTTGTGCTGTACTGTCCTATGTACTGTTCTAATGTGCACTTGTGATACCAAGGCATGGAAGGCTGTGGGCCAATTGCTGGGAAATGGGATTATAATGGGGTTAGTTTATTGGGCAGTGATACCCAGTTGTATTATTGCTGGACTGTTAATCTAGCGACCCAGGGAGCATTCTGGTCTTGGCAGATGGTGGAATTGGAATTCAGCAAAAAAATTGGTAGAAACAGGTCTAACGGTGACTGTGAAACTGTTGCTGATTATTGGGGAAGATGTCCATCTGGTTCACTGCTAACCTTCAGGAAAATCTGGAATCCATGTGACTCCAGACCCACTGCAATGCAGTTGACTGAAACTGCCCTCTGGGAAATTACGGAAGGCATTAAATGTTGGTCCAGCAAGTGATTCCCACATCCTCTAATTGAGCAAGTACAGTAGTTAGGGACTTGTTTTGGACCAGTGCAGGCTTGATGGGCTGAAGGGCCTTTTTCTGTGCTGTAGACCTGTATGACTCTGTACTTGATGCTGGGTCATTTGACATTGTGTGACTCAGTGCACCTCTTCACACTGAGGGATGCATCATGTGATAGTGACGGCAGGATTGGTGGGTGTAGGCTTGAATCTCTGTCCAATGTTCCCCTTTTCTGTGTTTGAGCTGAAGCTATGAGGCAGAGGCTGGAATGAATGTTGGAGACTGCCCAGGCTCAGGTGCACTCAGCGTGCTGTCACCCTCCGGTGAGTGTGTCCAATCAGTGGGACCATAAGCTCTGCAATCCATGATCCTGCCAAAATAATGGTCTTAGATCTTTGACACTGGCCTTGCCGTCTCCCCATCAATAAGGCAAATCACCAACCCAAAGAAGAAATCGTGATGGACAGTATTTAACTCTGATAAATGTGGGGTCATGAACTTTGTAAGAGATAACCAGACTAGGGAGTACAGAATGAATTGCAGGAGATTTAGGAAGCTCAGAGGAACAGAGGGTGTTTGTCTACAGATTCCTGAAAATGGTGGGACAGGTTAATAGGGTAGGTATGAAGGCAAATGGAACGCTTGCCTTTTTGACTCCAGGCGAGGATTATAAGAGCAGGGAGGTTATGTTGAAACCGTACAGGACTTTGGTTAGGCCACAGCTGGAGTACTGTGTGCAGCTCTGGTCTCCACACTATATGAAGGATGTGATAGCAGTAGAAAGGTTGCAGAGAAGATTCACCAGGAGATAGCCTGGAATGGAGTATTTCAGCGACGAAAAGAGGTTGGATAAGGTGGGATTATTTTCTTTGGAGCAGGGAAGGTTGAGGGGGGACCTGATAGAGGTGTATAAGATTATGAGGTGCAAGCACCCACTCTCCTCAGTTGAAGGATCAACAACATGGGGGCCCAATCTTAAAGTGATAGGCTAGAGGTTTAGTGGGGATTTGAGGTAATACTGCTCCGCCCAGAGGGTGGGGTGTGGTGGAAAGGGGAGAGATCTGGAATGCACTACCTGGGAGGGTAGATTTTTTTTTTTCTGTATTTGCTCATGGAATGTAGGTGTTGCTGGCTGGGCCGAGCATTTATGGCGTGTCCCGAGTTGCCCTTGGGAAAAGGGGGACCTGCGACAGTCAACCACTGCAGTCCATGTGCTGTAAGTAAATCTACAATAGCTTAGGGAATGAATTCCAGGATTTTGACCCAGTGTAAGTGAAGGAACGGTGATATATTTCCAAGTCGGGTGATGAATGACTTATGGGAACACTACCCCCTGCAAGTTCCCCACTATGTCTTTGTAGGTGGAAGTGGGTTTGGAATGTCTTTGGTGAATTTCTGCTTTGCATCTTGTAGATAGTACGCAGTGCTGCAACTGAGCGTCGGTAGTGGAGGGAGAGGATGCTTGTGGGTGTCAAGCGGGCTGCTTTGTCTTGGATGGTGTCAAGCTTTGTAAGCGTTTTTGGAGCTGCACTCACTCAGGTAAGTGGACAGGCTTTGGGGAGTCAGGAGATGAGTTACTTGCTACAGTATTCCTAGCCTCTATCCTGCTCTTGTACCCACTGTGGTTATTGGCAATGCCAGTTGAGTTTCTGGTCAAAATTGTAAGCTCAAGGATGTTGATAGTGGAGGGATCTCAGTGATGGTTACACCATTGAATTTTAAGAAGCTGTGGTTAGATTGTCTCCTATTGGAGATGGTCGTTATATGGCAATATGTGGAGTGAATGTTATTTGCGACAAGTCAGCCCAAGCCTGGACAGTATCAGATCTTGTTGCATTTGAATATGGTATTTGGGGAGTGACGAATGGTGCTAAACCCTGTGCAATTATGGCGAACACCCCTACTCTGATCAAATGGGCATCCTGTCAGAATAAGGACATGATGGGCCAAAGGGCCTTTTCCATCGCCGGCCCTCTCCATGATAAATGCACACAGAACAAAAGTGCTCATGAATGCAGTGAGTTTTATTCACTTCAATGCAGGAAGCCATGGGCTAGCCTCTCTCTGGCAGCGTCACAATCGAGGAGAGACTCTGGCAACACTTGAAGAGGAAGAAACACTTCCCGCTCGTTTCAACCTCGTTCTCTGTACATGCGCTCAGTCTGCAGCTTCCATTTTCCTTGCCACAGCTGAAGGGTAGACCTGGTTCAGGAGAGAGGGAGAGCTCATAGAATGACAGAATGTTGTGGTACAGAAGGAGGCCTTTTGGCTGATTCCCTTAAGCCAATCTCCTGCTTTCTCC
Organism: Ginglymostoma cirratum; assembly: GCA_024137785.1. Classification (NCBI taxonomy): domain Eukaryota; kingdom Metazoa; phylum Chordata; class Chondrichthyes; order Orectolobiformes; family Ginglymostomatidae; genus Ginglymostoma; species Ginglymostoma cirratum. Next base: position 1,482,585 of record JAHRHZ010000151.1, on the reverse strand, counting down.
TCCCATCCCTGCACACAAATTCTATCCCAATAACTATCCAATGTTCCTCTTGAATGCCTCCTTCAGTGACGCACAGAAATTCACCATTGAGCCAAGCATCCTGAGTGAACTGAGCTACACGGAGGAACAAGACTGTGGAGTAGTTTCTTTCAACTCTCCCCCTAACCCCCAGCTCACCCCTCCCCATTTTGTGGAGACAAATATTTTGTCCTAAGGCAATGAAGTACCTGTTACTGGGATACTGACATTGGAGACAGTCTGGAGAAGGTTCACTAGGGCTGATCCTGGGTAGGGAGGGACTGCCTAATGAGGAGAGGGTGAGTAGGGCTGGGCCTGTAATCATTGGAATTTAGAAGAATGAGATGACACCTTATTAATACATAGAATATTCTTAAGGGACTTGACAGGATAGATATGGAAAGGCACTCTCCCCTTGTGGGAGATTCTAGGACCAGAGGTCATCCTCTTAGGATAAGGGGTCACCCATTTAAGAGGAATTTCTCCTCTTAGAAGGATATTCTTTACACACAGGGCTATGGGGGTGGTTTATTAAAATAGGTTTTTAGTGAATAAGGAGAGTAAGGGTTACAGTGGTGGGAGGGTGGTGTGTGTGGCGAAAGCAGGAAAGTAGAGATGCGGATGATCAAATCAGTCATGATTGCATTGAGTGGCGGAGCAGTCTCGATGGGTTGAATGGCCTACTCCTGACTCTACCTTTTATGATCTTCTGGACAGAATGTGAAAAAGAAAACATTCTGCAATGTCACATATTAACTACAGAAAGGAATAGTGAGTTGTCAATGAGACACATCATCAGATATTGGAGGCAGACGGAGCGAATGAGCAAGCACTTAAAACGACTCTGAGAGTGCAGAGTTGTGGGCAGCTTGATGAAGGGTCTAGGCCCGAAACGTCAAGCTTTCCTGCTCCTATGATGCTGCTTGGCCTGCTGTGTTCATCCAGCCCCACACCTTGTTTTTTCAGATATTGGAAATGTAAGCAGAGCATTGCTCAAAAAGGCTTTGGTTTGAAGGACAGAGAGCGAGGATTCGAAGAATTTGGGGTGAAACTTGCTTGTTGAAAGCATGCTGGCCCATGACAGTTCGCATCATGTGCAGGACCTCAGATCCTGAGGGGAACAGATCCCTAGAAGTGTTTTTAGACAGCGAGAGATTGCAGAGATACAGCGGGGCCGAGAAACCAGAGGGAATGCAGACATGTGACATATTGAAGCCTAGATATCGAACACAAACCAGTGTGGAATAGCAGCACCAGTCGAGAAGATTGAATGGCCTCATCCTTTTACCACTCACACCCCCCCCCCCCACCCCCCCCCCCCCCCCCAACCATCCCTTGCATATCTCAACAGGCTAAAGGCCAAATACTTTGGTGCTGGAGACACTGATGGAGAGACTCAGCAGGTGTGGCAGCATCTGTGCAGAGACAGAGAGAGAAACAGAGTTCATGTTTCCAGTCTGTTCTGATTCTTCAGAATTTCTTCAGAAATGGAACTGGAAATGTGAGCAGTGTTTCTCTCACACGTCGGACACTGCCAGCCCAGCCTGGGGTCTCTCCAGCATTTTCCGCGCTCAACTTTCCCAATGAAAGACATCCTCACCTCCCAGTGACATCCAGGTAGCAGCCAGAGGTTTGGCCACCATCAGCGACACAAGCAGCAAAATCACTGCTTTCTCCATCCTCAGCTGATCACTGTCCAGCTACAATGTGAGGTGCAGGAGCACCGGACTGTGTTATGTGAACAAACAGATGGGTCAGTAGTTAATCATCACACAGCTACAGAGGGCATCCGCCTTCAACATGCTAAAGTGCCAGGCCACTGACTGCGCCCATTGGGAATGGGGGTAGTGGTGCAGGCTTGTTACAATCTTCCATCATGTTGTTTGTCACAGCACGCATCAGTGACCACTGTTGGCTGAAGTGGGAATGGAAGCTGTGAATTTGGCTCCTGAGTTTCTGTCTCACTGCACAGCAGGGTCCTATGGAACAGAAGAGACTCCCTGAATGTACAGTCAGCAGCTTTAGCTGGGCCTGCGACATTGATTTCAGCCTCTGCCTCATCGCTTCAGTATAAATACCATCTCCCAAGGCCGGGTTTGAACCTTGGTCCCAAAAATGCTACCTGGGTCTCAAGAATAACAATCCAGCATTAATACCAGTCGGCCACCACCCTCTCAACGAGCTAATCTCATTTCTCAGCACTTGACCCACAGCCTTACATATGCCTTTACTTTGCAGATGAACATTGAGAACAGAGAACAGTACAGCACCAGAGCAGGTCATTTGGCCCATTATGTCTGTGCCGACCATGATACAATTCTACTCTAATCCCATCTGCCTGCATATAGTCTGTATCCCTTTCTTTGCTGCCCTTTCTTTGCTGCCCTTTCATGTATCTGTCTAAATGCCTCTAAACATTGCAAACATATCTGCTTCAACCATCTCCTCTTGCACCATTTTCCAGGCACTAACCACCCTCTTTGTAAAAAAACCTTTCCTCAAACATCTCCTTTAAACCTTTCCCCCCACCTTAAACCTATACCCACCTGTGTGTGATATTTCCACCCTCAGATAAGGACTCTGACCGTCTACCCCATCCACGTCTTTCATAATTTTATCTACTTCTATTAGGTCACCCTCAGCCTCCAACACTCTAGTGAAAACAATCCAAGTTTGCCCAATCTCTCATTATAGCTAGTACACTCCAATTCAGGCAACATGCTGGTAAATTACTTTTGCACCCTCTCTGAAACCTCCACAAGCTTCCCTTAGTACTACGACCAGAACTGCACATAGTACTCCAAATGTGGCCTCACTAAAGTCTTATACAGCCACACCATGAGTTGCCATCCCAATGCCCCGATCAATAAAGACACGCTTGCCAAAGGCCTTCTTTACCACCTTCCCCACTTGTGCTGACACTTTCAGGGAGATATGGACTTGGACCTCAAGATCCCTCTGTTTACTTTCCTCTAATTACCTCTTCAATGTGATGAGGGTTTCTGCCTCCAACACCTTTACAGGCAGTAAGTTCCAGATTCAAACCACCCCCAGGGCGCACAAAAAAAACACATATCCCTCTAAATCTTCTACCTCTTCCTGTAAACCTATGCCCCCAACCATTGAAGGGAATTTTTTCTTCCTGTATACCCTCTCTGTGCCTCTCATCATTGATCTCTATCATGTCCCCTCTCAATTTCCTCTGTTCTGAGGAAAACAACTTCAGTCTGTCCAATCTCTCTCCATAACTGAATCTCTTCAGCTCAGGCAACACACTGGTCAATCCCCTCTGCCCACCTCCAGTCTTATCACATCCCTCCTTTCAGGTGGATTCCAGAAGCGTACACACAATACTCTCGCTGTGGCCTGAGCAATGTTTTATACAGTTCCAGCAGAACAGTTCTCAGCGGCACCACGACTGATTCAGACCTTTGGTGAAGCCCTGAAGGACAGACTGAGCCCTGAGAAGCTGGGCAGGAGGTCTGCAAAACATTGCTCTTTCCACTTGGAAACCTGGTTCCGGTACAGCCTGTCAGTGGCTGAGGGATGGACCACACTCCGTGCCTCATTGATGGACCTTGAGCCCACTCGCTCACCTTGTTTATGAGAAGGATCACGAGACTGATCCCAGGTACAGAGGGATGGCCTTATGAGGGCAGGTTGAGTAGATTGACCCTGTACTCATTGGAGTTTAGAAGAACAAGACACATCTTGATTGAAACATACAAGATTCTTAGTGGACTTGACAGACTAGATGCAGAACTCCCCTTATTTGAGTGCCTCGTCTGAGAGGACATCTTCTCCAAACAAGTGGTCACCTGTATCAGGCAGATCTGAGGAGAGGGAATTTCTTCTCTGAGAGGGAAGTGAATCTGTGAAATGTTTTATCTCATACCATGTTGAGGTTGAGTTCTTATGTACATTCAAGACTGTGATACAGAGATTTTTAATCAGGAGGGAAATCAGGGGTTATGGGGAAAAGGCAGGAAAGTGGATTTAAGGATGATTTGATTAGCCATGATATCATTGAGTGACAGAGCAGTCCCGATGGACACTCTGCCTATGGTGAGAATGTCCTCTTTGAGGTAGGGAAAGCAAAACTGCACACGATGCTCCAGTAGTGGTCTCACCAAGCCCCTGTATAACTTTAGTGAGGCATCCCGACTTCTGAACTCCAATCCTCTTGCAATGAAGGCCAACATACCATTTGCCTTCCTCGTGGCTTGCTGCAAGTCAGGCAGTGAGTAAACTGTTGGGTCACAGTGAGGGCAAGTTTCCAAGCAGCTTGAGAAAAAGGGTCAGGTAAGAAGGCGACTGGTTCCATTTCAGGGGTAAATATTGGAGGAAACAACAGCAGCTCATAAGAAATGTGTAACCATTGGGAGGCAACTGGTGGTGGTTTAACCTGAGGGTCACCACACCCCGGGAAAGGGGAGAGACTGAGAAGGTGGGACCTGCGTGGGATTACTGACTTGGAGCAAGGAAGTGAATGTCCTGTTGTCAAAATTGTAGACGACACAACAATAGGTGGAAAGGCAGGTAGCAAGGGGAATACAAACCGTTTATAGAGAGATATCAAAAGTTTAAGTCATTGGGCAAAATTGGCAAGTTGTGTATATTGTGGGAAGTCATGAAGTTGTTCTTCTTGGAAGGGGGAAGAAAGGAACAGAATGTTAATGAAATGCCGAAAGCTGCAACACAAGGTGATTTTGGTGCAGTTGGAGAATGAGGAAAATTGCTTTTAAGATTGGTTAGCTGTAAGCTCCCATGCAAAGAGGAGCTGTAAGCTCAGTCAGTCATGTCATGCAGCGTTGGAAGTAGATATGTAATCGGAAAGGATAGTCACAGCAGAACAATCGGGAAAAGAAGCAATGGTGAAGGCATAATCTCCCAGCTCCTTTCAAAGATCCCAACACATCATTCTCTGCAGAATTGCAATGGGTTTAAACACAGACTGTTGCTGCTATCCCCCATGATGATGATGAAGGCCTCAATGAACAGCAGCCATTCTTAATTCTGAACAAAACATTGCTGCCATTTTAAAGTTGGTTTTCTGCTTCCTAGGACTGATGAGATGAGCCCAGACCTCCTGGATTAAAGACAGGGACACTTCCATGGCACCACAAGATCCCTCAGCAGCTTGCCTGTTATTGTTAGGCCTTTAACAGTAACTCAGTGGGTGAGAATCAGCTGGAGACTGATCCCTCGTCAGGGATACAAGAGCAGGTTAAAAGCCTGGAGGTGGGCACAATTGACAGAAATACTTCCATTTCAGGGATGTGAAGGGAAACAATCTCTGATCGTTTTGGGCAGTCCATCAGTCTGTTAAATATTTGCCTCTAACACGGATCTTACCGGCCACAAGGTTCCATTCAGTCTCTCAGAGTTCAACAAATGCTACATCGTCCCATTGTGAAGACTGGAAATGATCCAGAATCTCATTGTGTGCTTGTGTGCTCAATACACAGGCTGCACTCAGCTAAACGTTCAAATATCAGTCTCCCACACTGTTGACAGTGCATTACTTTAGACAATACACAGGCTGCACACTGCTAACTGTCCAAATCTCAGTTGTCGCACACTGTAGATATTGTTTCACTGTAGACAGTATGCACTTTGCACTCTGCTAAGTGTCCGTATGTCAGTTATCACCCACTGTTATTGTTGTATTTCTATAGACACTGTAATTGCACACTACTGCGTATCCAACTATCAACAGTCCCATACTGTAGCCATTAGTGACCCACCTAAACCCCTGAACACTTTGGGCTTTATTATTAAAGCATGGCCAATCCACCTAATTTACATAGCTTTGGACTGTCGGAGAAAACTGGAGCAAACCAATGCAGACATGGGGAGACAGTCACCTGAGGCTGGAATTGAATCCAGGTCCCTGGCGCTGTGAGGCAGCAGTGCTAACCTCTGAGCCACCCCTGTATGTCTGGTTACTTAAGTACATATGATTGTGACTTTGTGTGTTACTATGTGTGTGGGGGCGTATATGTCTTTGTGTGCGTGTGCGCGCGCCTATGCATTTTTTTTCCCTTTATGGGATGAGGGTGTTGCTGGCTAAGCAGCATTTATTGCCCATCCCTAATTGCCCAGAGGGCAACCACATTGCTGTGGGTGTGGAGTTACATGTAGGCCAGACCAGGTAATGATGGCAGTTTCCTTCCCTCAAGGTCATTAATGAACCAGATTGGTTTTTCAAACAATCGACAACGCATTCATGGTCATCATTAGACTCTTAGTTTCAGATATTTATTGAATTCAAATTCCACCATCTGTCGTGGTGGGATTTGAACCCAGGTCCCCAGCACATTATCTGGATCTCTGGATTAACAGTCCAGCGACAATACCACCAGGCCATCGCCTCCCCACTGTCTGTGTATGTGTAACTGTGTGTGCGAGTGTCTGTGGGTGAGGTTGTTGACTTGCTCACCGAGCTGATTGGTTGTAGTTCAGATGTTTCATCACCATGCCAGGTAACATCTTCAGTGCAGCTCTGATGAAGCGATGCAGTCCTACTCCGCTTCGTATTTATATGATCTGGTCTGTTGAGGTGCTTTGTGTCATATCCGGTTCTTTTTTGCAAGGGTTTGTATATGGGGTCTAATTCCACATGTTTATTGATTGCATTATGGGTGGAGAACCAGGCCTCTATGAATTCCTGTGCGTGTCTATGGTTGGCTTGAGCTAGGATGGTCACGTCATCCCAACTAAATTAATGGCCTACATCGTCCGAGTGTAAACAGGGGAAGTTTGTTGTGTTAGAGATAATAGGAACTGCAGATGCTGGAGCTGGCTGGTGTTTGTGTATCCTGATGGCTAGTTTCCTTCCTGTCTGGCTGACGTAATGTTTTTGGCAGTCCCTGCACGGTATTTTGTACACTACGTTGGTCCTGCATGTTGTGGGTATGGGGTCTTTGATCCTTGTGAGTGTTTGTCATAGAGTGGCAGTGGATTTGTGTGCTACCATGATTCCTAGTGGTCGTAGGAGTCTGGTTGTCAGTTCTGATATATTCGTTGGAGGCTGCACTGAAGATGTTACCTGGCATGGTGACGAAACATCTGAACTACAACCACCCAGCTCAGCGAGCAAGTCAACAACCTCACCCACAACCCAAGCTACAGATCTTCGCAAGAACCTTAAAATGTGTGTGTGTGTTTGTGTGTGTACGAGTGCATGTGCATGTCTGTCTGTATGAGTCTGCATGTCTTACTGTGTATGTGTGACTTTGTCCGTGTGTGTGTGCGTGTGTGTGAGTGTCAGAGTGGTTCATTGCGTGTTTATGTGTGTGTGTGATTGTGTCTGTGTGAGTCTGTGTGTGTTACTGTTTGCCTCATAAATGAAATTTCCCCTTCACAAGCGCATTATGGAGTCTGTTCATGTTGTGGTTTGCAATTATTAACAGCAGGACGGTCTGTGTTATCGTATAAGGAGCTTCCATCCTCCAGGAAGCTGAGAGGGCAGCCGAAAATCAGCTGGCAATGAGAACTGGGATAACAAGGCGTGGGGCTGGATGAACACAACAGGCCAAGCAGCATCATAGGAGCAGGAAAACTTGACGTTTCGGGCCTAGACCCTTCATCAGAAAAATGACAGGCAATGAGAACTGTCCTGGCCTTAGTTTTTGGGTTCTTGGTGATGGTGCAGACAGGCACTGCTGATGAAGCAGTGAAACAACGTCTTTTCTTTAAAAGTGAGGCCATCTCTCCTCAAACAGCCTTTACAAACTTTCAAAAGGACAGATTGAAGTCATTCATCCTCTTGAAGAATGACTTTAGCTGACAAGAGCCTAAAATCAATCAGTGGACATGTACAATAATTGTTGGTGGGATGCAAAGCCAACGTTTATTGCCCATTCATTATCGCAAACAGGGCATTTAGGCGTGAACTACATTACTTTGAATCTGGACTCACGTAAATGAGACCAGGTAAGGACAGCAGGCTTCCCTCCCTGAAGGACATAAATGAAGTAAATATTCTTTCGGTTCTCCACCCACCTCTACCATATAAAAATATAGAAAATAGGTGCAACAGTAATCCATTTGGCCCTTCGAGCCTGCACCACATTTAATATGATCCTGCCTGATCATGCAATCTCAGTATCCCATTCCTGCTTTCTCTCCATTCTACAAATTCACAACTCTCCGAGCGAAGAAACTCTTCCTCATCTCAGCCCTGAATGGCTTGCCTCTTATTCTTAGACTGTGACCCCTAGTTCTGGACTTTCCTAACATTGGGAACATTCTTCCCGCATCTACCCTGCTGTCCCATCTGAATTTTATGTTTCTATGAAAGTCTCCCCTCATTCAGCTAAATCCCAGTGAGTAAGAGCCCAGCCAATCCAATCTTTCCTCATATGTCAGTCCTGCCATCCCAGGAATCAGTCTGGTGAAACTTCATTGGACTCCCTCAATAGCAAGAATGTCCTTCCTCAGACTAGGAGACCAAAAATGCACACAATACTCAAGGTGTGTCCTCACTATGAGGCAAGCATGCCATTGGCTTTGCTCACTTCTTCTGTTGCCAGCATGTCAACCTTCAAAGAATGTTCCACCATGACAGGTCTTGTTGCACCTCACCTTTTCCTTACCTGCCACCATTCAGATAATAATCTACCTTCCTGTTTTGTGACCAAAGTGGATAACCTCACATTTATCCACTTTATCTTGCATTTGCAAAGTATTTGCCCACTTGGACAGTTTGTCCAAGTTACCCTGCAGCCTCTTGGAATTCTCCACATAGCACGCATTGCCATCCAGTTTAGTGTCATCTGCAAATTTGGAGATATGTCACTAAATTCCTTCAAACAATTCATTAATGTATGTTGTAAACGGCAGGGGGGGACCCCAGCGCTGAACCCTGAGGCACCCTATTCATCACTGCCTGGCACTCTGAAGAGGTCTTGTTTATTCTGACTCTCTGCTTCCTGTCTGCCAACTAGATCTCTATCCAAGTCAATACATTACCTCCGATACCATGAGCTTTAATATGCTTACTAATCTGTTTTGTGTGGAACCTTGTCAAAAGCAAAGCCCAGAGACTCAACATCTACTGATTCACCCTTGTTCACTCTATTGGTCACATCCTCAAAAAAATTCCAGAAGATTTGTCAAGCATGATTTCCCTTTAGTGAATCCATATTGACTAGAACTGATTCTATCACTGCTCAGTTTCCAAATGCTCAGTTATTACATCCTTAATTTTCCACCATTTTCCCCACCACTGATGTCAGGCTAACCGATCTATAATTCCCGGTTTTCTTGCTACCTTTTTTTAAAGGAGTAGGGTGACATTAGCTATGCTCCAGTCCACTGGAATTCTTCCAGGGTCTACAGAATACTGGAAAATGATCACCAATGCATCCGTTATTTCTAGGGCTACTTCCTTTAGTACTGTGGGATAAGAGCATCAGGCCCTGGGAACTTATTGGGTTTTAATACCATCAATTTCCCCAATATCATTTCCTGACTAATAAGGATTTCCTTCAGGTCCTCTTCATGCTTGACCCTCTGTCCATTAGCATTTCCTGATGGTTATTTGTGTCATCTTTAGTGAAGAGAAATTCAAAGTATTTGTTCAGCTGGTCTGCCACCTCTTTGTTGTCCATTATGAACTCACCTGATTCTAACTGTAAGCGACCAACATTCGTCTTCACCAGTCTTTTTCTCTGCACGTATCTATAGAAGCTTTTGCAGTCAGTTTTTATGTTTTCTTCAAGCTTACTTTCATATTCTATTTTCCTCTTCTGAATTAAACCCTTTGTCCTCCTCAGCTGAATTTTAAATGTCTCCCAGTCCTCAGGTTTGTTGCTTTTTCAGGCCAATTTATATGCCTCCTCTTTGGCTTTAACACTAGCCCTGATTTCCCTAGTTAGCTATGGTTGAGCCACCTTTTCTGTTTTAATCTCTGGCCAGGCAGGGATGTACAATTGTTGAAGTTCATCCATGTGTTCTTTAAATGTCTGCCATTGCCTATCCACCGTCAATCCCTTACATATCCTTGGCCAGTTTATCCTAGCCAATGCAGGCCTCATACCATCAAAGTTAGTTTTCTTAACGTTCAAGATTCTAGCTTCAAATTTAATTGCATCACTCTCCATCTTAATGAATAATTCTACCATATAATGGTCACCCTTCCCCAAAGGATCTTGCACCACAAAGTGGCTAATTAATCCTATCATTACATAATACCCAGTCTAGGATGGCTTGCTCTCTAGTTGGTTCTTCAACATATTCGTCAAGGAAACCATCCCTCATACATTCCAGGAAATCCTCCTCCATTGCATTGCGATCAATTTGATTCATTCAATCAATATGTAGATTGAAGTTACCCATAATAACTACTGTACACTTTCTGCACGCATCTCTAATTTCCTGTTTGATACAGTCCCCAGCCTCACAACTACTGTTTGGTGGTCTGTACACAACTCCCACTAACATCGTTTTCCGTTTGGTGTCCTGCAGCTCCACCCCTTCAGATTCCACATAATTCAGGCTAATGTCCTCCCTCACTGTTATGTTAATCATCTCCTTAACCATCAACACTACTTTTCCTTTCCATCTATATTTCCTGAAAATTGAATAACCCTGAATGTTGAGTTCCCATCCTTGGTCACCATGGAGCCAGGCCTCTGTGATCCCAATTACATCATATCCATTAATAACTGTTTGTGCAGTCCCCCACCCACCCTTATCCCCCATCCCCCACCCCTGCCCCTCCACACCCCCACTGGGTCAGTGACAGAGACACAGTGGGCTCAGTCTTCTCTCCCTGGGGTCAGAGATACAGACACATGGGGTCATTCTGCTCTCTCCTTGGTCAGTGATCGAGACACAGTGGGGTCAGTCAGTTCTCCCCAGAGTCAGTGACGGAGACACAGTGGATGTAGTCTGCTCTCTCCTGCCTACTCATCTACCCATCCAGATGCCTTTTATAATTATACCTGCCTCTACCATTTTCTCTGGCAGCTCATTCCATACATGCACCACACTTTGCATGAAAATGTTGCCCCTTAGGTCCCTTTTAAATCTTTCCCCTCTCACATTAAACCTACTATGTCTAGTTTTGAACTTCTGCAGCCGGGGAAAAGATCCTGTGCCTCGTGATTTTATAAACTTCTATAAGGTCACCTCTCAGCCTCCGAAGTTCCAGGGAAAATATCCCCAGCCTATTCAGCTTCTTCCTGTACCGCAAACTCTCCAGCCCTGGCAACATCCTTGTCAACCTTTTCTCAATCCATTCAAGTTTCACAGCATCTTTCCTATAGCAAGGAGACCATAACTGCACACAGTATTCCAAAAGTGGTCTAACCAAATCCTGTACAGACGCTACATGACATCCCAACTCCTATACTCAATGCACTGACCAATAAAGGCAAGCGTACCAAATGCCTTCTTCACTATCCTACCTATCTGCGACTCCACTTTCAAGGAACTATGAATCTGCACTCCAAGGTCTCTTCATTCAGCAACACTCCTCAGGACCTTACCATTCATAAACAAAGACACAGTGGGGTCAGTCTGCACTCCCCTGGGACACTGACAGCGACACAATGGGGTCAACCTGCTTTCCTCTAGATTAGTATCTGAGAGACAGTTGAATCAGTCTGCTGACCCCTGGGGCTGTAACAGAGACACGGTGGGCTCCGTTTGATCTTCCTGGGTGCGCGAGCACGCACGCATGCGCGCACACACACACACGGACGCACAGACACACATGTACACATGGACACACATACACAGACACACACACACAAAGCCAGTGAGGAGAGGGTTGCAATTATGCAGAGGTCCCTCAGTGTGAAACATGCCCATGTGGAGAAATGCTGTGCTCCTTCTGCAATGTGGAAATGAGTATCTTTGAGCAGTTTTCTTGACATTATACGCATTCAAGGGAGTGTTTCCACTGCGATTGTATGCAGACACCTCTAAGTGGACTGCTTTGTGAGGAGACAGGGTGAATTTTATTACACTTCCTGCAGCTTACAAGTATTTTTTCTGAAGTACTCTCACAAATTCTAAGTGAGAAAGGATTCAAAGATGGAGAGGATGAGACCAACACTGGGGATGTTCATCGCCTTCTCCTCATATCTCAGCGACAACATTGCAAGGGATCATGCAAAACTGCTATGTGTCTCCAAAGGCATTCTTTGAAGAACAAAACAACTGTGCAATGTAAGTGATGTTTTCTCCAAAAATAGATCGGCTGCATGTGCAGTGCAAAGGAGTCCAGCAGAGGGTCGCATTGTATCAATTTCAACACAAGAGCGACAGCAAGAGAGAGACAGAGAGAATGAGCCTTTGATTTATAACATTCTAACTAAATCATTCAAACTCCCATCAGATCAAAGTCATCCTCATTGCAGACAGAGATGGACACACAGACACAAACACAGATACACACACATTTAGAGATATGCATCAACATGAGCATCAAGATTATCACCTTAAACACAAGAGGGAGAGACAGAGAGGGATTTGAACCCATTTTGAGGGGGGTTTCACCCCCAAAACAATAGCGAGGCCATTGCACAGAGATACACACAGATACATACTGTTACATGAACACACAAAAGACACAAACGCAGAGATACAGACACAAAAATACACATACACACAATCAGAGAAACACACTGTCATACACAAATATGCACAAACACACACACATATACCTACAGACACAAATAGATGGTCACACAGATACAGAGGCAGAAACACATATAGACATATACCCATACAGAAACAGAGACAGAAACGCACCTAGATACACACAGAGACACACATACACACAGAGAAAGACACACAGAGAAAGACACACATATAGAGGGACGTGCAATGATACATACAGAGATAGACAGAAACAGATCGATAAACATGAGCCTTCCTGCTCCTCTGATGCTGCTTGGCCTGCTGTGTTCATCCAGCTCTACACTTTGTTATCTCAGATTCTCCAGCGTCTGCAGTTCCTGCTATCTCTCAGACACAGAGACACATCCACACACAACACACAGCAACACAGAAGCAGAAACCATACATGCAGACATTCACAAACACATACATGTACATGCACACAGACACCCAGACACATACACACAGACAGACACACACATACAGACAGAGAGATATTGATGAGGATAGCCAAAGTGAAGACTTTAATGAGAGGTAAAAGGTACTGCAGATGCTGGAGAATCCGAGATAACAAGGTGTGGGGCTGGATGAACACAGCAGGCCAAGCAGCATCGTAAGAGCAGGAAAGCTTGACGTTTCGGGCCTAGACCCTTCATCAGAAAAAATCTGAAGACTTTAATGAATTGCTTGTTCCTAGAACTAAATGAAAAATTAGGTTTTTAGGAATATGTGAGTTTACAGTTGTACTTGGGTGTGTGGTTGGGGAGGGGATGGGAGCCAGCAGAATAGGGCAATAGATGCAGAAATTGATGGAGAGGTAGGAACCAAAGCAAACATAACTAAGAACAAGAACAGGCAGGGAAATGTTGCTGAAAGGGGAAAAGTGGTCTGAAATGCAAGTGTTTTGATGCGCAAAGTATAATAGGCAAGTCAGATGAACTTAGAGCTTTGGTTAATACTTGGAACTATGATGTTATTGTGAATATGGAGACTTGGCTGAAAGTGGGACAGGACTGGCAGCTATTTAGATGTTTCGGGTTTGATAGAAAGGGAGGTAGAAGGTCTGGGGAGTTGCATTACTGGTAAAGGAGTATCTCACAGCTGTACTAAGCGAGGATACATTAGAGGGCTTGTGCAGCGAGGCAATATGGGTGGAGCTCCGTAATAAGAAAGGTGAAATCAAAATGCTAGGGGTATACTACAGGCTTCCTAACAGCCGGATGGAAATGGAGGAGAGAATATGTAGACAGAGTTTCAAAAGATGTAAAAACACCATGGTTGTTGTGGGTAATTTTAACTTCCTCTGTGTTGACTGGAAGTCACTTTGTGCTCGGGGCTTGCATGGGGCAGAATTTGTAGGGTCCATTCGGGAGGGTGTCTTGACATGGTATGAAAACAGTCCAACCAGGGAAGGGGGTTATACTGTACCTGATTTTGGGAAATGAGCCCGGCCAGCTGAGTGAAGTTTCAATGGGAGAGCATTTCGGGAGTCATGACCATAATAATGAGTTTTAAGATACTCCTGGATAGGGATAAAAAACAGTCCTCGGGTGAAGGTGTTAAACTGAGGGAAGATGAACTACAACAATATTAGGCAGGAACTGGAGAATGTTGATAGTAGGCGGCTGTTTGAGAGTAAATCGACATTGGACATGTGTGAGTATTTCAACGGGCAGTTGCTAAGAGATCAGGAGCAGCATGTTCCTGCGAGAATGAAGGATAGGTATGGCAAGTTATGTGAAATTTGGATGACCAGGGATGTTATGACCTTGGTCAAAAAAAAAAGGAAACACACATAAGGCTTAGGAGGATGGGAACGGACAAAGGCCTTGAAGTATATAAGGAAACTAGGAACAAATTTAGTCAATAAATGTAGAGCTGGAAAAGCACAGCAGGTCAGACAGTATCCGAGGAGCAGGAAAGTCAACATTTCAGGTCAAAACCTTTCGTCAGGACAAAGGAAAGAGTTGGCCCACTCAAGGACAAAGAAGGGAATCTATGTATGAGGCCAGAAGAGGTAGGTGAGCTCCTAAACAAATAATTTGTGTCAGTATTTACCAAAGAGAAGGAATTGGTGGATGTTGATTTCAAGGAAGGGAGTGTCAAATTTCTGCTATTAAAGAGGAAGAGGTGTTGTGCGTCCCAGCATATCCCCCACTCAACCACTACCATCAAGCCAAGGGATCAAACCTGGTTCAATGGAGAGTGCAGGAGGGCATGCCAGGAGCAGCACTAGGCATACCTGAATATGAGGTATCAACCTGGTGAAGCCACCAAACAGGACTACTTGCACACCAAACAGTGAAAGCAGCAAGTGACAGACAGAGCTAAGCGATCCCACAACCCATGGATCACATCTAAGCTCTGCAGTCCTGCCACATCCAGTCGTGAATGGCGGTGGACAATTAAACAACTCCACAAATATTCCCATCCTCAATGATGGAAGAGCCCAGCACATCAGTGCAAAAGATAAGGCTGAAGCATTCGCAGCAATATTTAGCCAGAAGTGCCAAGTGGATGATCCATCTTGGTCTCCTCCAGTAGTCCCCAGCATCACAGATACCAGTCTTCAGCCAATGCGATTTGCTCCATGTGGTATCAAGAAGCGCTTGGCGACACTGGATACTGCAAAGGCTGTGGGCCCTCCCAACCTCTCAACAACATTCCGGCAATAGTACTGAAGATTTGTTCTCCAGAACTTGCTTCTCCCCTAGCCAGGCTGTTCCAGTACATTTACAACACTGGTATCTACCAGACAATGTGGAAAATTGCCCAAGTATGTCTTCGACATAAAAACCAGGACAAATCCAACCCGGCCAATTACTGCCTCATCAGTCTCCTCTTGATGGAAGGTGTCATCAACAGTGCTATCAAGCAACACCTTCTCAGTGACAACAAGGTGTGGGGCTGGATGAACACAGCAGGCCAAGCAGCATCATAGGAGCAGGAAAACTTGACGTTTCGGGCCTAGACCCTTCATCAAAAATGGGGGAGGGGAAGAGGGTTCTGAAATAAATGGGGAGAGAGGGGGAGGCGGATAGAGGATGGATAGAGGAAAGGATAGGTGGAGAGGAGGCAGACAAGTCGAAGAGGTGGGGATGGAGTGTGTAGGTGGGAGGGTAGGGATGAGATAGGTCAGTCCAGGGAGGACAGACAGGTCAAGGGGGCGGGATGATGTTAGTAGATAGGTGATGGGGGTGTGGCTTGAGGTGGGAGGAGGGGAGAGGAAAAACAGGTTAGGGAGGTGGAGATGAGCTGGGCTGGTTTTGGGATGCGGTTGGGGGAGGGGAGATTTTGAAGCTTGTGAAATCCACATTGATACCATTGGGCTGCAGGGTTCCCAGGCTGAATATGATTTGTTGTTCCTGCAGCCTTCGGGTGGCATCACTGTGGCATTGCAGGAGGCCCAGGATGGACATGTCGTCTGAGGAATGGGAGGGGAAGTTGAAATGGTTCACGACTGGGAGGTGCAGTTGTTTGTTGCGAACTGAGCACAGGTGTTCTGCAAAACGGTCCCCAAGCCTCCGCTTGGTTTCCCCGATGCAGAGGAAGCCACAACGGGTACAGCGGATGCAGTATACCACATTGGCAGATGTGCAGGTGAACCTCTGCCTGATGTGGAAAGTCTTCTTGGGGCCTGGGATTGGGGTGAGGGAGGAGGTGTGGGGGCAGGTGTAGCACTTCCTGCAGTTGCAGGGAAAAGTGCCGGGTGTGGTGGGGCTGGAGGGGAGTGTGGAGCAGACAAGGAAGCCGCGGAGGGAGTGGTCCCTCCGGAAGGCAGATAAGGGTGGGGAGGGAAAAATGTCTTTGGTGGTGGGGTCTGATTGCAGATGGCGGAAGTGTCAGAGGATGATGCGTTGGATTCGGAGGTTGGTGGGGTGGTACGTGAGGATGAGGGGGATTCTTTTTTGGTTATTATTGCGGGGACGGGGCGTGAGGGATGTGTTACGGGAAATGCGGGAGACACGGTCGAGGGCTGTTGGGGGGAAGTTGCGGTCCTTGAAGAATGAGGACATCTGAGATGTACGCCCAGTTTAGGTTCCCACAGGACCAATCAGCTCCAGACCTCATGACAGCCTTGGTTCAAACATGGACAAAAGATCTGAATTCCAGAGGGGAGGTGAGAGTGACAGCCCTTGATATCAAGGCTGCATTCGACCAAGTGTGGCATCAAGGAGCCCTAGCAAAACTGGAATCAATGGGTATCGGGGGAAAATGCTCTGGTGGTTGGAGTCATACCTGACACATCGGAAGATGGTTGTGGTTGTTGGAGATCAATCATCTCAACTCCAAGACATCTCTGCAGGAGTTCCTCAGAGTGGTGTCCAAGGCCCAACCATCTTCAGCTGCTTCATCAATGACCTTCCCTCCATCATAAGGTCAGAAGTGGGGGTGTTCGAAGATGATTGCATAATGTTCAGCAACATTCATGACTCCTTCGTTACTGAGGCAGTCCATGTCCAAATGCAACAAGATTTAGACAAAATCCAGGCTTGGGCTGACAAGTGACATTCGCGCCATACAAATACCGGGCTATGACCATCACCAACAAGAGACAATCTAACCACCACCCCTTGACATTCAATGGTGTCACCATCACTGAATCCCCCACTATCAACATCCTGGGGGTTACCATTGACCAGAAACTCAACTGGACTCATCACATAAACAGCGTGGCCACAAGAGCAGGCCAGAAGCTGGGAATACTGTGGCAAGTAACTCACCTCCTGACACCTTAAAGCCTGCCCACTATCTCAAGGCATAAGTCAGGAGTATGATGGAACACTCCCCACTTGCCTGGATGGGTGCACCCCCAACAATACTCAAGAAGCTTGACACCATCCAGGACAAAGCAGCTCACTTGATTTGCACTGCATCCATAAACATTCACGCCCTCCATCACCGATGCTCAGGAGCAGCAGTGTGTACTATCTACAAGATGCACTGCAGAAATTCACCAAAGATCCTCAGACAGCACCTTCCAAACCTACGACCACTTCCATCTAGACGGACAAGGGCAGCCGATACATGGGAACACCTCCACCTCCAAGTTCCTCTCCAAGTCAGTCACCATCCTGTCTTGGAAATATATCGCCGTTCCTTCACTGTCGCTGGGTCAAAATCCTGGAATTCCCTCCCTAATAGCATTGTGGGTCAAACCACAGCAGGAGGACTGCAGCAGTTCCAAAAGGCAGCTCATCACCACCTTCTCAAGGGCAACTAGGGATGGGCAAAAAATGCTGGCCAGTCAGCGATGCCCACATCCCACAAATGAATAGAAAAACCTCAGTGAAGCAAAGGCGTAAGGGTCAGTGCGGTGATGTCATTCCAAGATGGCCACCTCCATGGAGGAGGCGAGATGACTCAGAATCAGAGCTGTGAGATGAGGCAGAGCAGCTCCCTCTGGTGGCCAGGAGGAGGAATCAGCAGAAATTGTGTGAATGAATGAAACTAGTTTTTTCTGGAGAAATGCCCCACTGGGTCACTGTCTATCTCTCTCTCTCCCACGCACATACATACATCGTCTCTCTCTCTCTCTCTCTCACACACACATTTACTGTCTCTCTCTCTCTCTCACACACATACACTGTCTCTCTCTCTCTCTCTCTC
>JAHRHZ010000151.1:1445561-1464311 GCA_024137785.1 Ginglymostoma cirratum | reverse complement strand
TCTCTCTCTCTCTCACACACACACAGACGCACTCTTTTTGACCATCTTATTTACTTGCATTGCCAATTTCACACCTAGATCCTTCTGTATGTTAATGCTTCTAATGGTTCTGCATTTACTGTATACTTACTTTGCGCATTACACCTTCCAAAATGCTTCACATCTCATTTGTCTGGATTAAAATCATTTTGCCATTTCTCTGCCCAAGACACCAGCCTGATTCTATCATTGCTGTATCCTCTGATAGCTGTCCTCAATATCAGCAGCTCCCCAATCTTTGTGTCATACCCAGAATTACTAATGAGACAACTGACATTCTCCTCGACATCATTTATATCATTTACAAACACTGGCGGTCCCAACTCTGACCTCTGTGGAGCACCACTGACCACAGATCTCCAGTCAGAAAAACAGCCTCCTCAAGGAATAAAGAGCACAGGGATAGTCCCTTAAACACACCAAACCTGAGCTGACAAATAGTGACTTTCTAAACTACAAGCCTTCTGCCTCTACGTGAACCATATTCCTCAATTGAGCAACTATTCATGCACCTGTCAAGCTGGGGAGGCGGTTGGGGAGGAGCGGGGGGTGTGGGGGTAGGCAAATTTGGGTGGGGGTGGGAGGGAACAGTCAGGGAGACTGTATGGAATTTGCACTGCAGCGATTCAAGAAGGCAGCTTACCACCTCCTTTTTAAGGCACAACTAGGGGTAGGCAATCAATGATTTTGAATTTTTTTCCCCTTTTTTTAAACTTCTTCCATTTTTTCTTTTTTTTCTTATTTTTTTCAAAAAAAAGGATGACCCATTAATGATGCCCATATCTCACAAGTGAATAAAAAGAAACAATTCACAGTCTGGAAATCATAGAACCCTCCCATGGGCTTGTCTAAAGAGTTTTATTTATTCATAATACAAAGAATTCATATGAATTCAAAGAATTCAAATCTCCAAAGTATACCCTGAGTGACTATGACCATCACATCAGCAGCTGCCATAAACACCAGGTAGCGAGTAGTGCAAGGGGACATACCACACTTTCCCTGGGAAAGGATTGCAATTGCCAGCAAATTAACTGTAGAAAACAAATGGGAAAAGAAACAGTTAATTACTGGTCAGAAACTCCCCCGGCCTTTTTCAGAGACCAACAATAATATTTCACCACCAAAAACCGACACACTGTGAGAGTGAAAGTGGTTGAGATTGAGTGAATTTGAATTTTGAGGCTTTCATATCCACCTCAGATTATCCTACAGCTCAGTCACTCCACAGATTATGGAGTTTGGACATAGACTGATCTCACTACCCCTTCTAGCAGAGCAGAAGGGAGCCTTGGTTTTGTTTGGTTGCAAGGTATCTATTTGAATGAGTGTAACAGATTCTTATAGTTCTCAACTACAAATCTGGCAGGTGCAGAACTCCATTAGAAATCTCATTTCCAACTCAATCATAGGACTGGTGATTGGTCTGTCAATTAACCTAACTGTCCCCTTCTCCTTGGATCAGATCATACCCTGCTTTTGGTATTGGACCGAATTCTGATCTGAACCACAGCAGGACCAGGAAATAGGTCCTCAGAACCAGGGTAAGATTTCAAACAAGACTACACACAAGTGCAGTGTAACAGAGCATGCAGGACTCCCTCAGAGACAGTGTTAGGACTGCTGTGATAGTTACACTGCAAATCTACACATCTGTACGTGACAAATGGCTCAATGTGCAGGGATCAGGAGAGCAATTTGTCAAGATTTGTATTCCCTGACCACAGTTGGTGAGAAGAAGAGAATTTCCAGAAGGGATTGTAGTTAGATGGAGTTGTTTAGATAGATGTAGTTAGATAAATTGAAACAAGGTGGATATCCCTCTATTCCTTTGCCTAAATAAAGAAAACTGGCTCATTTAAACTGAACAACAGATCCAGTATCAGAGATAAAAGGTACTGCAGATGCTGGAGAATCCGAGATAACCTATCCTCTCCTCTATCCATCTTCTATCCACCTCCCCCTCTCTCCCTATTTATTTCAGAACCCTCTTCCCCTCCCCCATTTCTGATGAAGGGTTTAGGCCCGAAACGTCAAGTTTTCCAGATCCAGTATCAACTGCCATTTGTGGACAAGAGTGTGAAACCTCTCCCACCCTTTGTGTGTGGAAGTGTTTCCTAACATCTCTCCTGAGTGCTTATTCTCACCCTCTGCTCCCTTGTCCAAGAATCCCCAACCAGTGGAAATAATTTATCTTTGTCTACTTTGTCTTTTCCTGTATCTTATAGGACTACACTCAGATCAGAAACTTAATTTTCAAAATTTTTGAGAAAACAGGCCTCATTTGTATAAGAAAAACAGAAATTGCTCAGCAGGTCTGGCAGCATCTGTGGGAGAGAAAGCAGAGTTACCGTTTCGGGTCCAGTGACCCTTCCTCAGAACTAACTTGCCTGATCTCTCCTCATAATATCAAACCATATGAAACAGGAACAGATGACAGAACACTGAGATCAGAAAATGCTGTAGCAGCAGTGAAGTTGGAACTCTCTGTCAGTGGAGAATTGTACCGAGAGTGCTGCTCAGTGAATTGCTATCACTGTTCCGGTGTCTCGATAAGGCTGACCAGTCAGTGAGCTGGAGTTATTGTTGTTAAAAAATAAAACCAAAGATCAGATCATCAGCAGATTAAAACAAATGCAATTGATATAATGCCATACCAGGAATGCCAATAAAAGCAATGATGGTGTAAACACCTTCTCCACATGTTGAATTGGTAGATGCATGTTTCCTTGTGAGGTGATCTGTCCCTTCAGGCAGCTGACAATTTTCTTGTTTGAAACTCTGAGCAGATGCATTCCCAGAAACTGTGTGGAAGTTCCTTGGGGAAATCAGGGTTACAGTGTTACTCAGTGTGGTTGCTGTTTTTCAAATTTCTGTAAATGAACAAACTAATTACAATAATGAATTTAACCCCAATTATGAGGGAGTGTTGCTGCTCAGTACATCATAATGAAATAACAAAAACAGAATCTGGAATCTGCCAGCAGTAACACTGTCCACTCAAACACCATGAGCCCCATCCCGAGATCACAAATTATTTCAGCCGATGCTGCCTCGGGGGAGTTATTTCCAAATGTGAAAACACGTCTCAGAGCTGTCCTTCTGTAACCTAGGGCAGGAGCTGCCCTCTTTAAACAAGAACATTTCACTCACTGATTGAAATGTTATATTTCTCACACACTGAATGTGTGCATTGCTGCCGAGGTCAGCATTTATTCCCCATTCCCCAGTTGCCCGGGACCTGAAGTCATATGAAGGACCGAGTGATGAGAGTATCCTGCCTTTCCTGGGGGACAGGGCTCAGTGAACAAGATGGGCTTCCGACAATGGGTACATCACTGACCTCACCCTTACTGTCACTGTCCATCCTTATACATCACTGACCTCACTTTTATGACTATCCATTCTGATAAGTCACTGTATATATGTGCATCTGTGTGTGGGGGTGTTTGATGGAGACACTTTAGACAGAGTTTAACTCTGGATCTATCATCGGAATATGCCTTTCCTTCAAATATTTGACTGCAACATCATCAAAAGAACTTCCCAAGCTATTCCTGCCCTGCGAGTATTTGATGTGGACACTGTAGACGAAGCTTTACTCCGACTCTGATCCAATTCTCTACCTGCTCTTTGACTTTTAATTTAGGGAAAGATGAATTTTGAATCCTTTATATGCCCTGGTGTAGTTAGCTGGGACCACTGATAACCTGTGCAATATTGGTCCAGTGAATTTTGATGGAAGGCAGAGTAAATGGAGATTCCTGGGTCCCATTCCTTCACGTGGAAGAGTTAAAGTCTCACAACTGAACATTGAGATAAATTAGTGTTCATGGGATTCAAGCGGCCATAGCCGAAAGGATACGACATTGACTCAGAGACAGAGCACCAGGTCATGGTTAATGTTTGGTTCAGATTGCAGGGAGCTACAGAGTGCGATCCCACAGAGGTTCACATGAGGACTCCTTTACCTTTTGTGATATATTAATGAATTGGACTTGGGTTCACAGAGCATACCTTCAGAATTTTCAGATGACACACAAATTGAGAATGGAGTAAATAGGGAAGAGAACAATAACAGAAATTAGAAGGATACAGGCAGAAACTGTTTTCCAGTCAGTTTGAGCATGGAAGTAGTCTGTCTGATTCATGGTGTTTTCTCATTTGTCTTGAAAGTCAATTGATGTGAAGCACAGAATTCAAAAAAATAGAGAGAGAGAGAAGAGCTTTCAGTTGGTCATAAAGAAAAGAATGGTCACCCAGTGTCATTGCAGGGGGAGGCTTGACCTGGATTTACCCAAATCACACCCTGAGGCTAAATATCCTCATAGTAACTGAGAGATAGGCGCTGATAAAACATTCAGAGATGGGCATTCAGAGATACAGGGTGAGAGTTACAGACACAGATACAGAGCTAGAGACACACAGATACTGAATGAGTCTGTACTGCAGATGTTTCAGACATGAAACTGATACAGTCATGAGGTGTACAGCAGATCTTTCTATCATTAGTTGTAAGATATGAAAGGTTTCCCTTAGATCTTCCTGAGCTTCTTCCTCCACCTTTTGGATGTTCCTTATAAAGGCTCTCCTGAACCAAGTGGTTCATGTTAACAAGCATGGGGCTGGATGAACACAGGAGGTCAAGCAGCATCACGGGAGCAGGAAAACTTCCTGCTCCTATGATGCTGCTTGACCTGCTGTGTTCATCCAGCCCCATGCTTGTTATCTCGGATTCTCCAGCATCTGCAGTACCTTTTATCTCTGATATCAAGTGGTTCATGTGTTCACCTAATATCTCCTATGGGCCTTTATCTGCTGCATATACCTCCTGGGATAAGTCTTTGAATGACTCTGTTGAATAAAATGATTACAGAAATATATGTTTTATGTTTCTGTCTTCCTGCAGCTTCTCTTTCTTTCTTTACAAGTCTTTCTCTCCCATGCGACGATCCAAAATATTTTGACCTCAATTCACACGTGGTCCTGAGGATTTCAATATTGGTTTGCATGGAATGTTGATCAGTGATTCATTGCAGTCATAGACTTTGCCATCCAAATATATTTGGGCAGCACAGTGGCTCAGTGGTTAGCACTGCTGCCTCACAGTGCCAGCAACCTGGGTTTGATTCCACCCTCGGGCGATTGTCTGTGTGGAGTTTGCACGTACTCCCCATGTCTGCGTGGGTTTCCTCCAGGTGCTCTGGTTTCCTCCCACAGTCCAAAGGTGTGCAGGTTAGGTGTATTGGCCATGCTAAAATTGCCCATAGTGTTCAGGGAGGTGTAGATTAGGTGGGTTACAGGGGAATGTGTCTGGGTGGGGTGGTCTGAGGTTCCGTGTGGACTTTTTGGGCTGAAGGGCCTGTTTCCCCACTGTAGGGATTCTATGATATCCAATTATTTGCAATTTTTGTGGTGGATTTTCTTTTGAGCATCTGTTTTCAGATAATGTAATAGTGACTTCTTGAGATTAGGTGTGCTGTTGGACAAGGAAAGGTCCTCCTTATTTCCCTTGGAATGACAGACACGTCAGAACCATTTTTGTTAGACTGGTCTTGGCAACAATGGTCCGAATGCAGGAACCTGGTACAATTGACCCAGAGGGGAGGCGATGGCCTAGTGGTATTATCACTGGACTGTTAATCCAGAGACCCACATAATGTTCTGGGGACCTGGGTTTGAATCCCACAGTGGCAGCTGGTGGAATTTGAATTCAACAAATGTCTGGAATTAAGAATTTAATGATGACCATGAATCCATTGTCGATTGTTGGGAAAAACCCATCTGGTTCACTGATGTCCTTTAGGGAAGGATATTGCTATCCTTACCTAGTATGGCCTGCTTGTGACTCCAGACCCACAGCAATGTGGCTAACACTTAACTGCCCTCTGGGCAATTAGGGACGGGCAATAAATGCTGCCTGGCCAGCGATGCCCACATCCCGTGAATGAATAAAGAAATTTTATCTTGTTGTTATGAAATTGTTTTTGACGTGTAAGTAACTTCCAGATTGGGCGAAGACTACCAAGTATCTTTCTGCTGCGTTTTTAAAGCCATTGTTGGTCTTAACTCTAATGCTTAGACCGTAAACATTGAGAGGATTAGGGTGGGAAAACTCAATTTAAACAAACATTTCCTGACCAAATAAAAATATCATCAGCATGATTCAGTAAAACATTTATCTTCTTCTGCTGAAAAGCTGAATGGAAACGACATTTAGGCAGTTTTGTTTTTCAAAGGTTTGTTTATCACCTGGATTATGTCATTGTTTAGTGTCATCCAGCACAGAAGAGGCCCTTTGGCCCATCTGGTCCGTGCCAACCTATCACTGTGAATCCTACTTTGCCGCGCTTGGCCCATTGCCTTAATATCAACCCTGCGAGTAATTTTTAAAGGCTGTGAGGTTGCCCACCTTAACTACCCACCCAGGCAGCATGCTCCAGGCCCCTGCCATTCTCTGGGTGAGAAGTGTTTTCCTCAATACTCACTAAACCTCACGCCCATCACCAGAAATGCCTAAAGCAGATGGTTTTCTTCCCCGATAATTGACAGTGGCTTCATGGTTATCATTAGACTCTTAATTCCAGATTTTTAATGAATTGAAAATCCACCTTCTGTGGGATTTCAACCCAGACCCCAGGACATTACCTGAGTCTCTGGACTGATTGTCTTGTGATAATATAACCAGCCATCGCCTCCCTGTGGATGACAGGACATTTAGTAAATTTAAGGAGGAAATAGACATTTTTAATTAGTAATGTGTTGAAGGGTTACGGAAAGCAGGCAGGAAAGTGAAGTTGAGGCCTAGGTGAGAATGGGCAGGATTGTATTGAATAATGGAGCAGACCTGAGGGGCTGAATGGCCTAATTCTGCTCCTAGTTCTTATCCACAATGGTGAGATTCGAAGCCTCTGTACCCAGAACATTAGACCAGGATTCGATATTCCTCGACCTGGTGACATTGCCATTTTCAGTGTCTTTCGGTCAAATCCCTGTAGTTGCCTCCCTAACCCACACAGTGGGGGTCTACCCTGCACCAAATAGACAGCAGTGGTTTAGAAAGGCAGCTTCTCGAGGGGCGATAAGTGCTAGTCCATCCGGTGAAATCTGTACATTCGCAATGAAGTTTCAAAGCAATGAAATATCCCCACAGACACTTGTAAACACCCTCCTTAGCCTCCCGAGTGTGCACATGTGGTTCAGCTGCACTCTCACTGATCAAGCAGAAGTGTGCATGCAGTATACCGGAATGCTGATCAAACAGAAGTGAGCATGCAGTATACCAGAACGCTGATCAAGCAGAAGTAAGCATCTGGCCGACCGGCTCTATCGCTGATTTGACACTAGTCCACCTGCTGTCCCCTGGGTCAGTGATAGAGAAACAGTGGTCAGTCTGCTCTACCTGTGGTCACTGACAGAGATACTTCTTTCTCTCTTGCTCTGTTTGAGTGTCAGAATAAAAATATGTCACTGGAATGTCAGATCAGACTGGGACTGAACTCTGTCTCAGTGGGACCTTTCTGTATCTGTGAATCTCTGTGAATAATAATGTACCAACTGTGTGTGAGAAGGAACTACCTGCATTGCCCCTTGTATCCCAGGTGGAAGGTGGGAAGAAGAGCAGGAGGGAAAGTCTGTGATGGGGTGGAGGGTAGGAGAGACTTAAATGACAGTGACAATAATGCGCAAAATGGTGCAAGGACTGGGGTGAGGGAGAAATGGGAGAAGCGAAGACACAAAAAATGGGGGGGAGGGGGGTGGTAAATGACAGGATCGTGAATAGCTGTCATCCGAAAGCAAACAAAACAAAAAGTAGTGACAGATAGCAAAGTGAAAGGTACACTGTCATGTTGCCATCACTTTACAGGATGCATGTTTACTGTCAGATTCTGAATGAATTCTGTCTGGTTTCCCACCATTAACTTGCATATGGTCAGCTACTCTCGGTTTTAAAGTAAAGCTAATCCTGTCTGGTTTTATCAGCTTCATCCAAAGGGACAGCATTTGCCTGCTTTTACAGGACCTGCATTGTTTGGCTGCCTTTTCTCTTAATTTTCTTGTTTAATTGTTTAACCATCCACTGTACTTTAATGGTGAATAGAACCCGTATTGCACTCATGGGTCACAGAAATGAGAAACACAGCAATTCAGAGATGGAGAACCAGAGGAAATCCATCATTTTATTGTTCTCTGTATCAGTCAGTTTCATCCTGCTTTGGTTGACACATTCAGTGAGTTTGGTCATTACCAGACTGTCACACCCTAAGGGTAACCTGACAAAGACTGAATATATCGAAACTGAAACAAGAGATTTCCTCAAATTGTTGAGTTGTTTTCCGAGCCCATGTATTTATGCAGCAACGGTGACCAGGGAAGGGGCATTGGGAAGATTTGGATTCAGTGCCACAGGTTGCTGTACAGTTATTGCAGTGGGATCCACCTTTACCCCCATCTCTCCCAGGTTTTACCCCCACTGTGGTCCAACCCGGGGGCATGGAGGGGGCACAAAGTACCTTTCTTATTGAGTGTATGGCCAGGATGACAGCAAACTGGGATCTTGCTGTGCATTACAGTGGTCAGTCAAAAGGCCAGTCAGTTTCTGCACCATGTCCTCCAGCCTGTGAACCTGTGAGGGGAAGGGCTGAGGGGGCAATTGGACAATAGCTATGCCCCTGAGTTCCTGAGGGGAGAATAGTCAACAGGGAGGGGGCAGGACAGACTGAGAGAGGGGGGAGTGCTGACAGAGGAATGAGGGGGGAAGAGGGAGGGTCTGTTGTAGGAGAGAGAGATGGAGGGGGAGAGCATGAGAGGCAGAGTGTAAGACAGGGTGTGGGTTGGTCTCCACAGGAAGGGCAGTAAATGAGGCCATTCAGGGGCAAATCCTGAGGAGCCGAACAGGACCAGGATCAATTAATGGGGGATAGTGGAGGCATGACGGGCCAAAAGGACTCACTCTGTGATGTGAAGCTTTTGTAATTCTGGCACTGGGATCTTGCTGTGCATTATAGCAATCAGTCACAGGCAAGTCAGTCCACACAGCCTCATTTACTTCTGCCCCAGGGAATGGGGCTCAGTGCAATATCAAGGGCAGCAAAATATTAGTGGTGGGCACTTTTGGTGAGGCAAATATTTAGAAGGGCAAAATATTTGGGGTAGGGCATAAATTTGGGAGGTGAGTCAAACTGGGGCAAAATATTTTTGGGGCTGCAAGGAGTTGGGACATCATGTTGCAGTTGTACAGAACATTGGTTAAGCCATTTTTGGCATACTGTGTGCAATTCTGGTCTCCCTGTTATAGGGAGAATGTTGTGAAACATGAAAGATTCAGAATGATTTACAAGGATGTTGCCAGGGCTGGAGGGTTTGAGCTACAGGGTGAGGCTGAATAGGCTGCGGCTATTTTCCCTGGAATATCGGACGCTGAGGGGTGACGTTATAGTGGTTTATAAAATCATGACAGTCATGGTTAGGGTGAATAGCCAAGGTCTTTTCCCCAGGGTTGATGAGTCCAAAACTAGAGGGTATAGGTTTAAGGTGAGAGAGGAGAGATTTAAAAGGGATCTGAGGGGCAATATTTTCTCACAGAGGGTGGTACATGCATGGAATGAGCTGCCAGAGGAAATGGTGGAGGCTGGGACAATTACAACATTTAAAAGGCACCAGGATTAGTGTATGAATAGGAAAGGTGAGAAGAATATGGGCCACAAGCTGGCAAATGGGACTAGATCTATTTTGGATATCTGGTCAGTGTGGACGAGTTGATTGAAGGGTCTGTTTCCATTCTGTATTATTCTATGACTCTATGATTCACCATCAGGACAAAGTACAGAAAACCCAACACTACATCTAACCCATGCTGTACCGGTCCTGTGAGCGCTTAATGCTGACACTGGTATAAAGTTGGCGGGAAGACACACTGTCAGGGTAACGTAGAAGGAGCCCTATGCTGTATCTAACCCCATGCTGTACCTGTCCTGGATTAGGGGCTGCTTCTATCTCTTCACAATTCTTGAGATTGTCATGGGACACATCAGACACTGTGAGCTCTTCTAGTTCTTGCTGTTTGATGTGCATCATTCGAGCTTGGCTAATGGTAAACCCGGGGTGCAGTATAAATTGGGTGTGTGTTTGGGCAGAGTATACTCCTGTTCAGTATCATCTCATTCCGTGTCAATTAGATGATTAATTGTCTTTGCATTTGCCGCTATCACCCCATCTAACTGTATCTTCACAGCTTTCTGACTTATCCCTGCCTGGCCTTCTCAGCTTCCTCAACTTGCACTATTGATTTTTCCATGATTTGTCTAACCCCCTGCATATTCTCATTCACACTCTTTATGTCTAATTGACTACAGAAAACCTGGTATTGAGCCCTGTAACAATGCCATTCAGTATCTCCCTCTTGTGCCTAGTGAAAGTATGGCATCCCCTACACTTCGTGGCTCCCATGGCATCAGCAGCTTGGTGCACCATTACACTGATTAACATGTTATACATTTGTTTCAACTAAACATGTGGATGCCTGAGATATTGATCAGGATGGGTACAATTTCATGTTTTACATTATCATACGATATCTCACTTTTGGTTAACAGTACTATTCCAATAACTGCCCCATCTATAAGAACTGGGCATTTCAATTCCCTTGGGGATGTAGGAGAGAGAGAAGTATGTGGTGTAGGCGAAGAAGGGGAAAACACACACACAACGATAATACTGGTCCCTCCCCACTACTTCCTCATAACCCACACACAGCTATTTTACCCCTTTCATATTCTATAACCTGTTGGCCATGGAGAGGGGCACAAAGCATGCCAAAGGTACATCGATCCATCTTTTCCGCTTCCTTTTTTGACACACATCTAGTAGGTCTGCTTGTAGACTGTAGACACACTATGTCACTGCGTGGAGATACCACGAACCAAGAATTAAAATACATTCTATCATTATTCGGGTTCTTTCCATCCAATGTGTGCATGTCCCAACCAATGCATTCTCTAAGGCCCCTTCGTTCATAAAGTCTCTTTATGTCCGTTTGTGATATCTCTCCTATCTGTGAAGAAACAGAATGTCAATGAGTTGGATTGGAGAATGTATCCTGTTACAGAAAGGTGGAAAGGTAGACTTGTTTCCTCTGAAATAAAGCAGACCATGTTGAAAAAACTGACAAGGTTAGAAAGCATCTAGAGAGAGAAGGGAATGGTATCATGGGAGTGGGCAGGGGAGAATATAACATTTGGGTTATGGGGGATTTCAGCAGCACTGCGGGAAGTTAGAAAAGTATTTTTTTTCAGCAATTGGAATGGGGATAGTGCTGAAGATAGAATGAGATGGTCTGTGATAGGATGGAGGCTGCAGAGATTAAATAACAAAAAGTTTCATGGAACCAAATCTAAACGAGTTGGTGGGAGATAAAAAGTACTGCAGATGCTGGAGAATCTGAGATAACAAGGTGTGGGGCTAGATGAACACAGCAGGCCAAGCAGCATCATAGGAGCAGGAAAGCTTGACGTTTCGGGCCTAGACCCTTCATCAGAAATGGGGGAGGGGAAGACAGTTCTCAGTAAAGGGCTCACCTTTGTCCCCCTCCACCCACATATCAACGAATACCGCTCACGCTTGGATATTGAGCAGTTTTTCCGCCGCCTCCGCCTCCACGCTTACTTCTTCAACAGCGAATCTAACCCCACCTCTGCTGACCCCTTCTCCCGCCTCCAACACAAGCCCTCCTCCTGGACACCACCCCAAGGCCTCCTACCCTCCCTCGACCTCTTCATCTCCAACTGCCGTCGAGACATCAATCGCCTCAACCTCTCTACCCCTCTCAAACACTCCAACCTCTCCCCCGCAGAACGTGCAGCCCTCCGCTCCCTCCGCTCCAATCCCAACCTCACCATAAAACCCGCGGACAAGGGAGACGCAGTCGTAGTATGGCGCACTGACCTCTACATTGCTGAAGCCAGGCGCCAACTCGCCGACACCTCCTCCTACTGCCCCCTGGATCATGATCCCACCCCCGAGCACCAAACCATCATCTCCCAAACTATCCACAACCTCATCACCTCAGGTGACCTCCCACCCACCGCTTCCAACCTCATCATTCCCCAACCCCGCACCGCCCGCTTCTATCTCCTTCCCAAAATCCACAAACCTGAATGCCCTAGTTGACCCATGGTCTCCGCCTGCTCCTGCCCCACCGAACTCATCTCCACCTACCTAGACTCCATTTTCACACCCTTGGTCCAGGAACTCCCTATCTACGTCCATGACACCACCCACGCCCTCCACCTCCTCCAGAACTTCCAATTCCCCGGTACCCAACACCTCATTTTTACTATGGACGTCCAGTCCCTATACACCTGTATTCCCCATGCAGATGGCCTAAAGGCCCTCCGCTTCTTCCTGTACCGCAGAACTGACCAATCCCCCTCCACCGACACCCTCATCCGCTTAGCCGAACTCATCCTCACTCTCAACAACTTCTCTTTCAATTCCTCCCACTTCCTATAGACAAAGGGGGTGGCCATGTTGGGTGGCCCGCATGGGCCCAAGTTATGCCTGCCTCTTTGTAGGTTACGTGGAACAATCCCTCTTCCGTACCTACACTGGCCCTAAACCCCACCTCTTCCTCCGTTACATTGATGACTGCATCGGCGCCGCCTTGTGCTCCCACGAGGAGCTCGAACACTTCATCCACTTCACCAACACCTTCCACCCCAACCTGAAGTTCACCTGGACCATCTCCAACACTTCTCTCTCCTTTCTGGACCTCTCTGTCTCCATCTCGGGTAACCACCTAGAAACCGATGTCCATTTCAAACCCACTGACTCCCACAGCTACCTGGAATACACCTCCTCCCACCCACCTTCCTGCAAAAATGCCATCCCCTATTCCCAACTCCTTCGCCTCCGCCGCATCTGCTCCCAGGATGAAACATTCCACTCCCGTACATCTCAGATGTCCTCATTCTTCAAGGACTGCAACTTCTCCCCCACAGTGGTTGAGAACGCCCTTGACCGTGTCTCCCGCATTTCCCGTCACTCATCCCTCACACCCTGTCCCCGCAATAATAACCAAAAAAAATCCCCCTCGTCATCACGTACCACCCCACCAACCTCCGGATCCAACGCATCATCCTCCGACACTTCCGCCATCTGCAATCTGACCCCACCACCAAAGACATTTTTCCCTCCCCACCCTTATCTGCCTTCCAGAGGGACCACTACCTCCGCGACTCCCTTGTCCGCTCCACACTCCCCTCCAGCCCCACCACACCCGGCACTTCCCCCTGCAACCGCAGGAAGTGCTACACCTGCCCCCACACCTCCTCCCTCACCCCAATCCCAGGCCCCAAGAAGACTTTCAACATCATGCAGATGTTCACCTGCACATCTGCCAATGTGGTGTACTGCATCCGCTGTACCCGTTGTGGCTTCCTCTACATTGGGGAGACCAAGCGGAGGCTTGGGGACTGCTTTGCAGAACACCTGCGCTCAGTTCGCAACAAACAACTGCACCTCCCAGTCGCGAACCATTTCAACTTCCCCTCCCATTCCTCAGATGTCATGTCCGTCCTGGGCCTCCTGCAATGCTACAGTGATGCCACCCGAAGGCTGCAGGAACAACAAATCATATTCAGCCTGGGAACCCTGCAGCCCAATGGTATCAATGTGGATTTCGCAAGCTTCAAAATCTCCCCTCCCCCAGCCGCATCCCAAAACCAGCCCAGCTCATCTCCACCTCCCTAACCTGTTTTTCCTCTCACCTCAAGCCACACCCCCATCTCCTATCTACTAACATCATCCCGCCCCCTTGACCTGTCCGTCCTCCCTGGACTGACCTATCTCCTCCCTACCCCCCACCTACATTCACCTTTACTGGCTCCATCCCCGCCTCTTCGACTTGTCTGCCTCCTCTCCACCTATCCTCTCCTCTATCCATCCTCTATCCGCCTCCCCCTCTCTCCCTAATTATTTCAGAACCCTCTTCCCCTCCCCCATTTCTGATGAAGGGTCTCGACCCGAAACGTCAAGTTTTCCTGCTCCTATGATGCTGCTTGGCCTGCTGTGTTCATCCAGCCCCACACCTTGTTACCCCTAAACCAGTTGGTAATTGGTTCAGTAAAGAACACAAGAACCCAGGAAATTGGAGCAGAAGGAGATATGCCCATTTAATCTGTTCCACCAGTCAATTTGATTGTAGTTGAATTTAGACTTCAAATCCAGCCCACTCCACATTTTCCATGATTCCATGAGGCATCAGCAATTAAGGTCACTCAATTGAGTGTAGTTACCTGGAGTAGGGACCACCAACACATTGACTGGTACTCAGCACAGACAACCCAGGCAAAACGATCTGTCTCCTGGCTTTGTGACCAGCAAGAGTTGGGAAACTCATTGGATTTGGCAAAATAAGCTAATACATGGATTATCCTCTGGGATAGCTGCTGGCCTGGATTCAGCAGAACTTCAGCTCCAAGCATCCAGACCATCACCCAGGACACTTCTCTTGCTCTCTGCCATATTGGACGTTCCCTTGAAAACTAACCATCCCTCAGGTTCAGAGACATCCTCTTGCAGATTTGGGAATGGTGATTATTTTTAGATGTGGAGCTTTAGTGGCCAGGCCAGTATTCATTGTCCAGATCTAATCACCTTTGCGATGGTGTTGGAGATCTGACTTTGTGAACATCTGCATTGCCTGGATTGCAGGTAAACCCACAGTGTTTTTGGGGGAGAGTTGCAGAATTTTTACCCAGCAACAGTGAGAGGATTATGAGACATTTCCTAGTCAGAATGAAATCTGGCTTGAAAGGGAAGTTACACGTGATGGTATTTCTATGCAGCTGCTGCCCTTGATCATGGGTCATGCATTTGCGAGGTGTTGTTGAAAAAGAGTTGGGGTGTTCCCAGTTTGCATCCTGTAGGTGGTGTTCATTGCTGGTCATGTGTATCGTTGGTAAAGAGAGTGAGGACTGAATGTGGTGATTGGCACACTGATCAATCAGCTGTTTGTACTGCTAAGTGTGGAGCTTTGTTCATGTTGCCCTCAGTGTTACATTTGAGCTGCTCTCAGTCAGGTATGTGGAGAGCATTCTATTTCACCCTGAGCAATGCTTTCTGGGTGGTGGACATGGATTGGAGGGATAGGCAGGGAGCTCACTGCCACAGCCATCAGAGTGTCTGATATACTCCTGTGGGCACAGCACTTGTATGGCTGGACCAGGTCATTTTCCTGTCAATGGTTGGCCCAGATGGTTGCTAGTCATGCATTCAGTGATGGTAATGTCATTGTGAGCCAATGGGAGACGGTAATTCTCACTATTTGGTATCGGCATCGCCTGGTGCTTGTCAATTATAAACCCAAACTAGATGTTATCTCACCATATATGGATTCAGACCACTTCATTATCTTCATAAATGGTGCTGAACATTGTGCAATCATGCACAAACCTCTCTAATTCTGAAATTATGATGGAGGGAAGGGCATTGATGAGGCAGCTGCAGATTTTGGGGCCTAAAATATGACCCTAAAGAATTCCTACAGAGATGTACCACAGCTGAGATGATTGACCTCCAAAAGCCAGAACCATCTTCACCTGCAGCCAGGTTGATTGCATTGAGTTGAGTCTTTCGAGGGCTCCTTATTGTGAGTATGTGTTCATAATTTATATGTTTAAGAGCTGAACATTTCTTTCCAGGAATTAACATGTAACTGTAAAAATAGGAACAACTGATTGAGGAACAGATAATCAATGCTCTGTAAATGCAACTCAAACTATCCTGAGGTTGGCGCCCTGCAGAGTCAACACGTGTTTGTGTTGGAAGGTCAGAGGCCATGATACAAAAAAAAATAACTGTGAAGTGACAAAGCTTGGGGTCCTGGCAGAGTCAGAATATTTGTCATTATCACACTAAAAGAACAGAAATGCTCACAATTCTGGAATTTGGGTTTGTGAGCTGTGTTAGTGACATAGAGTATGCAGATGTATAAAGAAAATGAAGGACTTTCTGATGCAAATATGGAAATGATATTTCCACTAATGAGACAGACCGTAACTGGAGTTCATTAATATGGAATACTTATTCCAGGTTGGAATGCTTCGTAACAGGAGAGGAATGTATGGTATATTAAAACAGCAGGTTAAATGCTCTGTATTCTGTCCTGTTAATTCTATGTAATGCTCTCCAACTCAATTACCAACCATAGTCATCATATTACAGGTACTAAAATTAGTTGTTTTAATCCTATTACTATTAGTATTTTTATATTTTGCCTTAAAGCTGATTGACGCACAGTCCGATCAAAACCTCTTCCTACCAAGGAGGATATATCTCACAAAGTGAAGAGCAGCAGTCACCGGAAAATTAACTGTGGAAAGATTATTGATTACAAATTCAAAAATTGTCAATCTACATGTAACCAGATACAGATGGGAAATCGTGTCAGCGATTCCAGCTCCATATCTATCCTTATTAATGTACAGATAATCAGTTGGTGTAGCCATGTCCCACAACTTGTCCTAACCTTGCTGGAAGATTATTCAATACCAAAAATATTATTTGAGTCAACATAATATGCTTACACAGCATTTGATTGAATTAATACCAATGTTCTGCTGTTTTCTCTCTCTTTTCGTATGTCCCACGAGTGAATTGGAAAGAACAAACAAAGATTGTTGACTGATAATGAAGGGAAACAGGAGTGTATAAAAGAAAATAGGAGCAGGAGTCGTTCACACAGTCACACAGAAAATTAAAGAAACAAAACAAAGAACTGCCGTTACTGGAAATCAGAAACAAAAACAGACACAGAAATTGCTGGAAAAACTCAGCAGGTCTGCAGCATCAGTGGAGACAAAGCAGGGTTAAAGTTTCACATCCAGTGACCCATTCTGAAGAAGGTTCACTGGACTCGAGACGTTAACACAGAAAGTATCCTCAATGTGAAGGTGACACGTTTTCTCCATGAAGATCAAGCCTTGGTCAATCCTACTAAAACAGTCATGGCCAGATGTACTTACTGCAGATGGATTATGGACAACGGGATCAGGGAGGCTTCTTCCCTTGCTGTTTTCATCACTGCTTGCTGCAGCAGCAGAATTTCAGGAACATCCTTTAGGAGTCAATAATGAGCTCCATATCACTGTTTGTCAAGGGAATTGAAGTCCATCACTCAGAAAATATTCTGTGCCCTTTCTACTCTCGGTGTTTCTTCCAATTGTTGTCCAACATCGAAGAGTACTTATTAATTCGAATACTAATGAAGCAAGGGAATACACATTAAATGTTTGGACCCACAGTTAGACCCTTAAGATCAGAGGGAATTTTGAAGGGAAGGTAACAGAACAGGTAGATCAGGTCATTGAAAATAAATGTGGGATACTTGCATTTATTAGTCAAGGCATTGAAGACAAGGATAAGAAGGTTATGATGGAGCTATATATAACATTAATTAGGTCACAGCTGGACTACTATGCCATTCTGGTTGCCACAACTATAGGAAATTTATGGTTGCACGAGAGAGGGTACAAAGAAAATTAACCAGGACATAGAGAGGGCTGGAGCGATTCAGATATTTCAAGAGATTAGATCCCATGCTATTATTTTCCTTTAGAGTAGAGAAGGCCAGGGGTTTCAGTCAGAGATGTACAAAGTTCTGAGGGGCACAGACAGGGTAGATAGGGAGAAGCTTTCCCCTTAGCAGAGGTGTCCTGGAGCTGAGATGACGGACATCCGACAACCATTTTTCTACGTGCCAAGTATGACTCTAACCAGAAGAGAATTTTCTCCCGATACCAATTGATTCCAATTGACTCCTTAAGCCACACTCTCTCAAATGACGCCTTGATGTCAAGGTCTGTCATCACTCTCACCTGCCCTCTGGAATTTAGCTCTTTCTGTCCATGTTTGAACCAAGGCTGTAATGAGGTCAGGAGCTGAGTGGCCCTGGTGGAACCCAAACTGGGCGTCACTGAGCAGGTTATTGCTGAGCAGGTGCTGCTTGATAGCACTGTTACTGACACCTTCCATCACTTTACTGATGATTGAGAGTAGACCGATGGGGCAGTAATTAGCCAGGGTGGATTTATCCTGCTTTTTGTATATTGGATATACCTGGGCAATTTTCCACATTGTCGAGTAGATACCAATGTGGAAGTTGCATTTTAATTGATAGACTTCATTCTTCTTATTGTGTAACCATTTTCTGTCCTACCACTTGTTCTGGCTAAGCTCCAGGTTTACGTATGTCACGTGCGTGAGGAAAAAGGAAAGGGAATGATTTTACTGTTCTCTGCTTCTATCTGTAAAATAGGTGTTTTTTTGTATCCTCCAGTTCTATTACTCGTCCATTTCCCTCAAATGCTGTTAGTGAAGCACCATTTAATAAATAATTGAACGTGAATTCTTTCAGGTTAAGATACATCTGTAACAGATTAAAACAAAGTTTATCAATGCTTGGACACCTAAAGCGTTTTGTGTGTTTGTGTGGGTGCGTGTTTGGGAATGTCTGTGTGTTTGGGGATTTGTGTGTGTGTTTGTGTGTGTGTTTGGGGATGTGTGTGTGTGTGGGGATGTGTGTGTGTGTGTGTGGATGTGTGTGTGTGTGGGGGTGGATGTGTGTGTGTTTGGGGATGTGTGTGTGTGTGTGTTTGTGTTTGGGGATATGTGTGTGTGTGTTTGGGGATGTGTGTGTGTGTTTGGGGATGT
>JAHRHZ010000151.1:1413817-1440561 GCA_024137785.1 Ginglymostoma cirratum | reverse complement strand
GTGTGTGTGTGTGTCTGTGTGTTTGGGGATGTGTGTGTGTTTGGGTGTGTGTGTGTGTGTGTGTCTGTGTGTTTGGGGATGTGTGTGTGTGTTTGTGTCTGTGTGTTTGGGGACATGTTTGTGATTGGGAGAATGTGTGTGTGTGAGTGGAGCTGTGTGTGTGTGTTTGGGGATGTGTATGATTTGGTGTGTGTGAACAAATTGTTCACAATACATATTCTTGTGAATTTGAAAGAGAATAAGAAAGAGAAAAAATGCTACTGTTACAACTTAAAATAAAAACTGCAATTAATAATTTCCATGAGTTACAGCCCAGTAACATAATGCTCAGTGAAATTCTGCAGCTTGTTGCCCTGACAGAATATCTTTTTCTCTGGTCAGAATTTAGATGCAGGTTTGACTTTGCGTTTTATTTGTTTTCACATGTATTGAGATACACTGAAAAGTGTTGTTTTGCATGCTATACAGGAAGATCATACTATATAAAGTAAATCAGGGTAACAAACTGAGTGCAAATACAGTCTTACAGCCACAGGGAAGGTATTTTGAGAGAGAGAGGGAGAGAGAGATCAGAATTAACATTTGAGAGATGCTTTCAGAAGTCTGATAGCAACAAGGAAGAAGCTGTTCTTGAATCTATTTATACATGTCCTCAAATGTTTCTATCTTCTGCCTGATAGGAAAGGTTGGAAGAAATTATAACCAGGGTAGGAGGGCTCTTTGATGATGTTGGTTGCTTTCCAGACGCAGTGGGAAGTTATTGATGATGTCAATGGATGGAAAGCTGGTTTGCGTGATGGACTGGTTTGTGTTCACAACTTGCAGAGGTTTCTTGTGATTTTGGAACAGCAGTTGCCAAACTACACTGTAATGCACCCGGATAAGATGTTTTATATAATGCATTTATAAAAAATGGCAATCGTTTTTGTGGACATGACAAATGTCCTTAGCTGCCTGGAGAAGTAGAGGCATTGTTGAGTTTTCTTGACTGTCACATTGATGTGGATGGACTAGGGCAGATTTTTGGTGATTGTCGCTCCTAGGAACTTGATGCTCTCAACCATATCCATTGATGCAGACAGTGGCGTGCCCTTGCATTCTGTTTTCTGAAGTCAATGAGCAGCTCTTTCGTTTTGCTG
This sequence comes from Ginglymostoma cirratum, assembly GCA_024137785.1. Lineage (NCBI taxonomy): Eukaryota > Metazoa > Chordata > Chondrichthyes > Orectolobiformes > Ginglymostomatidae > Ginglymostoma > Ginglymostoma cirratum. The sequence continues at coordinate 1,439,422 of JAHRHZ010000151.1, read as the reverse complement.
ACATTGAAGGAGAGATTGTTGTCTATACACCATGCTGCTAAGCACTCAATCTGTTTCATGTATTCTGTCTTGTCGTTGTTTGAGATCTGACCTGCAATGTTAGCGTTGTCAGAAAACGTGTAAACGAATTTGGGTTGGAATTTGGCCACACAGTTGTGAGTGTATGCGAAGTACAGCAGGGGGCTGAGTATGTAGCCTTGAGGAGCATCGGTGTTGATGATTATGTGTGGAGAAGGTGTTGTCGCCTATTCCTACTGATTGCAGTCTATGGGTCAGGAAGTTGAGGATCCAGTTACAGAGGGTGGAGCCAAGACCTAGGTCTCAGAGTTTCGAAATGAATTTGTTTGGAAATATGGTGTTGAAGGCAGAGCTGGAATCAATAAGTAGCAGCCTGATATGGGTATCCTTGTTATCCTGATGTTCCAAGAATGAGTGCAGGGCCAGGGAGATGGTGTCTGTCATGGACTTGTTGTGATGGTAGGTGAATTGCAAAGCTTCAAGGCAATCTGGGAGGCTGGAGTTGATGTGAGCCATGACTAACCTCTCAAAGCATTTCATAATTATGGAGGTCAGAGCCTCAGGGCAGTAGTCATTGAGGCATGTTGCATGATTTTTCTTCGGCAACTGCAATTCAAAACAGAGCTATATTTCTGCTAGATTTGGAAGGTTGTCCACTTTTCTAGTGAAACTACTATTCTTACTGGAATCAAGGTTACAAAATGGTTGAGTTGAGAGGCAGGATGTGTTGTTATCTGTAGGATGTAAAACAGCAGATTGAAGAATGTTGTCCAAACTGTATGATTAATGATTATTTAAACACAGCAGTAGTGTCAGTTATGTGACTGAAGTTGCTGATTGGGACTGGTCAAGTAATGAGGTATTCTCGATAGCGCTAGTCAAAAACCAGCGCTAGGAAATAACGGTGGATGTCATCAGTGCCAAGTCATGCATAACCATTTTCAATGGTTTCATTTGTTCTGTCCTGGCCACGAGAGATAATTTCATCTGTTACTCTTTTGTATTGAGTAGCCTGGATAGCCTACATGATGCACAGATGTGACATTCTAGGAAGGTGGTGTAAGTTGTTACTGCTGAGCAGAGCTGTGTTTCTCTGGCATCATGTGATTGGTTATCATTTAGAGATGAAAATAAATTAATTTCCAACAAAAATAATTAGAAACTGTCATTATGCGTTTTGAGAAATAGTCAAAAATGTCTAGAGCGGTTCTACTGGTCCTGACTCCTTCGAGACATCAGAGACCCAGCAACATGATCACTAGACTCAGCTGTCTGGCCTCGTAGGGCTGCTTCGGCAAGGTATCTGGGATCTGAAGACCTGGCTAAAAAACGTAAAATGTGGGAATGTAGAAGTCTTTGCAGGCACTGTCAATATGCTCAGCTTCAATACTGACCAGAAGGTCTGGGCAGATGTATTCAATAGGACAGAGTCTGCATTACTATTCCTGTTATTTTCACAATAACGAGCAAATTTCTAAACTTGACACATTGACTGGAGTGTGTTTCCCATTGGACATTTTTCATTCATTCAGGAAATGTTGGCTTTGCTGGTTGGAGTAGCATTTACTGCCCATACCTAACTACCCTTTACAACATGATGGAGAGCTCCTCAGTCCATTTGGTGTAGCTACAACATTCACGATGCTGTTGGAGTTTCAAGATTTTGACTGGCAACATTGATTATGTAAATAAGCCCAGTACATGAAATATTGAAGTGATTGGTAGGAAGCATTTGGTAAGAAGAAGGTGGACAGGCAATATAAAATAAAGGGTACAATTCTTAAGAAGTTGCAAGAGCAGATGGCCCTGGACTATATGTGCACAGATCATTGAAGGTGGCAGGACATCTAGAGTGAGCAAATAATAAAGCAAACAGTGTCTTCCACTTAATATGGGCATAGACAAGATGGGCCTCCTTCTACAGCATAATGTTGAAAAGGACTGCTGTTTTTATTCAAGTAACATCAGTTAGGTTATTTGTAATAAGTATGTGTGCAAAGATTAAACAGTGGTAAGTATTGAAGATATATCCACTGTCTGAAAGGTAGTTAAAAAGATACTTATAAAGATTATTGCATGAAAGGATGGTTGACTCAGGAACTTTCACAGCAGAAATTAATTTGTATTACCATAGCCTTCAAAGCTAATCTTCCAAAAAATGGAAAAATGGATTAATGTAATCCTTGTACACCTCAGCTGACCAGCACAGGCACAATTGGCAGAATGACCTCCTTCTGTGCTGTGAAGATCTGAGTAAATGACTGACCCTATAAGTGTAAGATCAGCCTATTAAGATCATTGCTTGCCTTTTCCTTCTGAGAGTTTCTCTTTCTGAAGTGAAGAGTTGAACATTAGGTACTATTCTGTGGCTGTGATTACATATATAGTTGAATAGTTGGTGTTTGTCTGTCCAAAGTGAATTCAGTCAGAAGTCACACAACACCAGGTTATAGTCCAACAAGTTTATTTGAAAGCACAAACTTTTGGAGCGCTGCTCCTTCATCACCTGACAAAGGAACAATTTTTCAAAAGCTTGTAATTTCAAATAAATGTTTTGGGTGATAACTTGGTGGCATGTGACTTCTGACTTTGTCCAACTCCCGTGTCTCCACATCAAAGTGAATTCAGCACGTTTGGGGGACAGTAGAGTTTTTTTCCCCTCAACCAATATGTGGCTTTGGAAATTTCTAGTTTGTTAGAAATCTGTTGATTTAGTTGCAGGCTGGGGTGGTGGGAAGGGGGATCATAAACGTTACCTAATGTAAACCATCCAAGATTTTTAGCAATTCTGGAATAGTTTACTGAGCTAGTTATGCAGTGGTTTAGATGATACATTGATTAATTATATAAAGAGAGTCTGCATCTGTGACTGTTGGGGATGGTTCACTGTTATCAGAATATGCACCATCTGTCAGTGTGGACTGTACCAGTCTCATTATAGCGGCGTGGGCAGTATGCTGCTCTCTCAGCAAGGTGTAGGGAACTCTTCCCCCTCTTTCCTCCTCTCCTTTTGGCTTGCCTTCCATCTGGAGCTTTGTGAGGACAACCTGATGAGGACTCCTGTCTGCCCCTGAACATTTATTGTTTGATAATATTTCTAGGGCAGTTATTTTTTCTGTGTGTCAATCAATTTTTCAAACCTTTTTGGCCAGTGGCCCATGGAACAGGGAACAGCCGCTCATGACATCGAATGATCATTATCCCCTTGCCTGCCTTCACCTGAGGGTTAGTTTACCATTTTTTTTTCAGAACAAATGCCTCTTCTTTTTGAAAACAGTACACAGATAATAGGAAGCATTTAGTGTGAGATAAATTGTTGCTGTTAACTTAATGCACATCGTGACCTTTGTGTTCAGTAATTCATTCCTTGGTTTTAATATGGTAGAATTTCACAACATACTGCTGAAATAGTTGTTAAACGAAATCTTATGTGACGCAACAAATACTAAAAAAATTCAATTACTGATTTTTTTCAGATGGTTCCCCCTTTGATGAGGAAATGTCCTTATTGACTTACTGCAACTAATGTTTAACTAATCTATTTATATCTAAGGTACAAGTTTGATTCCCAAAGTTCTTGATTATATATCGCAGATAACACTAAGAACAGATTGCAGAAGTTCACTCTGGCCAGAAAATGAAATTCCAAACTTGAGAATTCAATCTTTAAAATCCTGAAGTTAACCATTTCCCACATATCTTCCTTTAAACTTAATCTCTTCAATGGGCTTTTATGTAATCTCTTACAAGCTTGTTAATATTTTTCCTTTCACACAAAAACATGTTTGACTTCTAATTACTTTGTCTCAGCACTATTCCTGGGGTCCTTGCTGTGTTTTTGAAACCTGTTTAAACATACAAAAACATATCCAGTGTGGCTCTGGAAGAAACCTGATGATTTATAATATCCAGACACATCTTTGCCAATTCCCACAGCTTTTTATTTTCCTTATTCAACTGTAAAGCACACAAATGGGCACCACAGGCTAACTTATTCCAGACTGTTTCTAACTCAATTCTTCCTTTCGAAGGCCTATCATTTGGGCACATTCATTATTACCGTCGCAAAATTCTACCATTTCCAGTACAGCTCCTGCTGGCGATGATTCTAATTTTTTTCACCAAACTATCTACTGCCATGTTTTAGACTTATCCAATGACATGGTAACTTCACTCAAAGACTGTTATTTCTCCCAGCTTCTCAAACGTAAAGCCACTTAATCACCGACTTCTGTGGACACTCTCAGTCCCACTAATTATTGATTTGTTTGTGGGTTCAAGATCACAGATACCTATTAGAAGCGTTGACGATTTATTGCAATTTTCGGATAGTTTATTGAGTTTGTTAAGAAGCAGCCAATTAGATCAGATATCTTAGTTTAATTAGATAAAGAAAGTGTATAACCATGATAATTAGGCATGGTTCACTAATACCAGGGGACAATCAGGCCATTAGCAGGGAATGTTTTGAACTCTTTGAAGTGGTGGGGACAGCATCCTGGTCTCTACATGAGCTGTTAGGGAACTGTTCCCTCAGTCTCCCTCCTCTACTTCTGGTCCGCCTTCCTTCTGCCTGGTGAGGGCTGCTTAATGGAGACTACTCTCTGGTGACCATTTGATAAGAACTGCTGGTACAAGGTCTGCTTGATGAGAATACCCTCCCCCCACCACATCCACACCCCCACCAAGAGAAAAGAGCTTTCCTCTTTGACTGAGCAGTTATTGTTATATTTCCAGGGACAAGTAACTTTTACTCTGCCACTCAATTATCTGAAGTCTTTTGGCCATGGGACAACTACTCATAATGTCTGATGACCATTGTCCCCTTGCAAACTTCCATTGGAAGCTTAATTATCATTTGGTCTGAGAAGAAAACCTTCTTATTTTCGAAAGCAAGCAGATTGTATTTGACACCAGATAAGTGCAGCTGCAAGGAGCTTTTTTGCTAAAACAGATTTTTTATGTCCACATATTTTTCAACCATTCTCCAGACTTGTCTCCGTGAAAATTTCCCTACATTTTACAGCTCTTCTCTGAATTTGCTCGCAGTCACTAGGTGAATACATGAGTTCTCCAGCAAGGACTGTGTAATCTGTGTGTCAGCTCCTCCGAGAGATCTGGGTATATGTCTTTCAGAGTAAGGTAGCTTTTGGACAATCTGGACAGATTAAGAGCTGTGTCACTGTCTCCAACCTACAGCATCTGTCTGTCCTCTCACATTGCCAACACAGCTCCAAAGTGCAGTTATGTAATTTAAAACAAACAAATATTTTGCCTCAGTGTTTAACTTCACCTGTCAAACAATTATTTTAATGAGTGTTGTGGTAGTTTTATTTGAACATGTCACTCAGCTGGGACAGTGTGGGAGCATTGTTTGTAAATCCATGCAGACAGAAGAAAACAAAATGAAGCCAAGGCTGCAAACTGGAGGAGCAACACCTCACATTCCCCCTCACCAGCCTATAGCCCAATGGCGATAGGCTAGAATTCACCAGTTTTAAGATCTCCCCAACCCCAACCTCATCCCATGTCCAACCCTCCCTCTCATCCCTGCTTCACTGACCTGACACAACCTGTCCCTCTTCTCTCCCACCTATCCGCCCCACCCATCCCACTGATCATTCCTCACCACTCCCTACCTGCACTCACCTATCACCATTGCACCTACCTTACTCAGCCCACCCCCTCCTCTCTCTATTTATTTCTGGGCTCCCTTACCCATCCCCATTTATGCAGAAGGGTCCCGACCCGAAATGGCAACTTTCCTGCCCCTCTGATGCTGCCTGGCCTGCTGTATTCCTCCAGCTCCACACTGTGTTGTCCCTGAAGCCAAGTCTTTATAAATTTAGCGCTTAATGACCCTTGCAATAGGGCACACTGTACAGCATCATTTTCTCAGTTTTTATACATTAACATAATTCTGTCTGCACATTGAGTTAAAGACTAGCAAATATTAAATCGCAGTGATCAGAAATCGCGTAGGCAAAACAAGTGAACTGTCACATTGACGGACCGAGTATAGAAGGTTACCTCCAATGAAACAGAGGTCACCAGAAGACGCTAACATCATGAAATCTAGCAGCAGAAGTTAGTGATTCATGTCTGCTCCATTGCTGGTCTGATCATTCTCAACCCAACTTTCCTCCCTTTTCCCTATAACCCACCTCCCACATCATTAACTAAAAACCTGTCCTTTACATCGAAAGATCACCGCCCCCACTTCTCAAAGAGGAATTGTTACCAATTGTGAGGTCACTTGCTGGCAATAGCCACATAAAATATCTGAGAGAGTTTTCAAGACAGTAAGATCTTTGATTGTCTTCAACACAAAGTTTAAAAATAAACAAATTGGTACATTGGTTCCCAGTATCTGTCGTGGATTCCTTTATTGTTGATTTACATGTCAGACGTCCATTGCTTTTGACTTTGATCCACAAGTTTGAAATTTGCAGCCTTTGAAGGAATATACCACTTGTAACCTGACAAAACTCAATCGTAAAGAACATAATGCACTGAACCAAATATGTTAGAAATTTTAAGGAATGGGTGTGTAAAACCATTTTCTTTGCAGTCTCAGAGACTAGTGGAATTCTAATGTAGAAAAAATGTGAAATTAAGACTATGCTACAAGGATGTTCTGCTAAATTAGATTTGCCATGTCCACATTTTTGGCAAATAACCTGAGGGTTTGTTTCCAAAGAGATTTCAGCACAGCCTTCCGCTCTTCTCTGAATTTGTTCTGGGTTGCTGCATAAATACATGGATTTATAAAACAACTGAACAATTTGAGGATGCTTCCTGTTTCAATAGCGATATATTCAGTCTTTGTGAGGTCACCTCGGTAATAATTAAGGTTTGACAGTCTGGTGGTGACCAAACTCACAGAATATGTCAACCAAAGCAGGATGAAACTGACTGACACAGAGAACAATAAAATGATGGATTTCCTCCGGTTCTCCGTCTCTGAATTTCTGTGTTTCTCATTTCTGTGACCCTGAAGTCCAATTCGGGTTCTATTCGCCACTAAAATGCGGTGAATGGTTAAACAATTAAACAAGAAGATGAGGAGAAAAGGAAGCCAAACAATCCAGGCACTGTAAAACCAGACAAATGCTCTCCCTGCAGATGAAGCTAAGAAAACCACACTTGTTTGGCAGCCCCAATGGGTTTTGTTAATGATTTGCTCAGGTTTATATGCAAATAAAACAGGTATATTCTTTAAAAAGATTAGGACTAAGAGGCTTATTACTACCGTGGTTGCGGTTCTTTTGGTGCAGTACTTTGTTTTAAACTTCTGACAGCAGATCACCACAAACCTGTCAAATGTGAAGAAAACAGTGAACCAAACAGTTAAATCGAGAGCGAAGGTTATCATGTAGAGAATGAGTATACACACAGGAGTGTAAGACAAGAAGGAAAATGGAAAGTGATAACTCAAAATACGATACACTATAATACTATTAATTACAACCAATAAATTTGATGTTGCCATGGCCACCATGTAAACAGAGATGCACTTGGAAAGACCACAGTTTCCTCGCGTGAGAATTACAACAGTCATCAAGTTTGCTGTAAGAAAGATAGAGAAGATTGGTAGTTTTCCAATTCATTATTGAAATAGAGGTGAAGATACTTAATAAGAGCATTTGAACACATTCTGTGTGGTTTATAAAATATGAAATTTAAGCAAATATTTAATATGTTTAGTATTTAATATTTAATATATGCCAACTTTAAGGGCATTTAAATGGTCGTTGGATAAACATATGGATGATAATGGAATAGTGTATGTTAGATGGGCTTCAGATTGGTTTCACAGGTCGGCGCAACATTGAGGGCCGAAGGGCCTGTGCCGCGCTGTAATGTTCTATGTTCTATGTTCTATGTTCTATGTTAGTGGGGACGTCATTGTAGGAGGCACAGTAAGACAGTCTAAAGATCAACTACAATCTTTGCAGATTTACAATACATTATTTTACACCAGTTATGTTTTCAGACAAAGGGAAAAGCAAAAAGCGTCCACACATAGTTCTTCATTTTGCCCCATTATGGAACACTGATATTGGAGCACTTAACGTTGCCTAAAAGCAAACCAGTCAGAATGACTCACCTGGAAGACAAACAGCTGCGAGAATTGGATAGTAGATCTCTTTCAGCAGCAAAATCACTGATTTCCCCATTTGCTGAGAGTGAATGACTTCTGCAGGTGCTGTGACTAGTACATAACCAAAGTAGGGAAAGACAATCTACATTTATACATGCATCAGACCTCCAGAGAGTTAATTATGACAAATCATCACACACATTAGTTAAATCATTTAGAAAAATAATCTTTTTTTGCCTATTACATTAAATGAAAGAAAACTGGACCTTGCATTCATTGCTCTCTCCTTTCACTCGATCCTTATTTTATGTACTTTACCTTATTTCTGAAATTAGGCAGTTACACTTTATGAATTAGTTTCACTTTGTCTATTGTCATCCATCCCTTTATCTACTCTACACTGATCCTCATTGCCAATAGCTGCAACTGTGAAGTATATGGTAGCTCATCACATTCTAATTTTTGCTTGGTGTCTGAAAGCGTATACTCAGTCCCGAATAATGGATGAAAGAACCCTAACAGATTGACACCTGTGTTGGAGATTCATTGTGTTCTGCATCCCACATCATTTTACCTGGAAATTATCGTGATGAATGTCATCATGTCAGCACATAGCACATTCTAGTCCCCCTGAAGCTGAAAACCCACAATAGTTTGCCTTGAATAAGAGCACATAGTACTGAATAATTTTTTCTGGGGGAGAGTTTCCTTCCACAAAACACATTGTAATTCATTCAAGATTCACATTAAGATGATAGATATGGAGGGGAGAGGGTTGGCTAGAAATTCTCACTATCTGTATAGAATTTGTATTAGAATTTCATTGGGTTAAAGGCAGATAAGTTCCCTGGTCCTGATGGCTTGCATCCTAGGATCTTAAAGAAGTAGCTACAGAGACAGTCAATGCATTGGTTGTTTTTTCCTAAAATTCTTGCATTCTAGAGAAATACTCGAAGCTTTGGAAACTGCTAATATGTCACCCTATTCAAAAAGGGAGTGAGGCAAAATGATGGTGAATATAAAGTGGTTAGCCAAATATCTCTTGTTGGTACTCACTCCCTGACTCCCAAAAGCCTGTCCACCATCTACAAGGCACAAGTCAAGAGTGTAATGGAATACTCCTCACTTGCCTGGAAGGATGCAGCTCCAACAACACTCCAGAAGCTTGACGCCATCCAGGACAAAGCAGCCCACTTGAGCACATCCACAAGTTTCCACTCCCTCCATCACCGATGCTCAGTAGTAGCAGGATGTTCTATTCTATAAGATACACAGCAAAAACTCACCGAGCGTCCTTAGACAGCACCTTCCAAAACAATGAACTCTACCATCTAAAAGACATGGGCAACATATACACCAGAACATCACCACCTTCAAGTTTCTCTCTAAGCCACTCACCCTTGGAAATATATCGCTGGATGAAAATCCTGGAACTCTCTCCCATGTGGGTCTACTGACAGCATGTGGGCTGCAGTAGTTCAAAAAGGCAGCTCACCAGTACCTTCTCAAGGGGAAACCAGGAATGAGCAATAAAATCTGGCACAATCAATGAAGTCCATAAAACCTCATCAAAACTGACTCCTTAATTAATAGTGCAACATCACCTCATCTTTTACTCAGTTCCCTGTCCTATCTGAATATCCCATACTCTGAATGTTGCTAGCCCTGCCTCACTCTCCGCTACGTCTCTGTGTTGTCAATAACATCGCAATTCCCTGTGTCAATCCATATCTTTAAATGATCTGTTTTACCTTTAATATGCCCAGCATTAAAGTCAAGGCCTTTCAATCACACCTTACTTCTTTGAATATCAACGTGGCTGAATTCTCTCTGCCTTGGTTCCCTTTCCATATTATGCTGTGTCCCTATTGTACTGATGCTCTGTGTGCTCTCCCCCTGTTGAACTAATTTAAACTTCTCCCAAACAGCACTAGCAAACTCACCATCAAGTATTTTGGCCTCATTCTGGTTCACATTTGTAGATCTCTCTGAGTTCTGGCTGACTGGTTCATTTTAAAAGTTGGTTTTTCATTAATTTCTGTCTTTCTCCATATAGAGGGCAGAAGAACAGAGAGGGCACCCTTGTTCCGAATCCAAGCTCTTCTGTCCTCTTTTGCTGCTCAAAACAATAACTTAAAATTGCTCATTGTGCATTCCTGCATTTAGTTTTCCAAGTTGAGAAGTTGAAGGCAGCTCTATCATCTCTAATATTTGAAACTTATCATACAGATGTGAATTTAAAAAGGCCTTGCACATTTCTAGGTGCTGATTGAGTTGTCTTGTTTCAATATCTTCAGATAAAATAGTAATTGTAATGCGGCCAGTTCGGTGGCATCAACTTGCCTCAATCCAAGGTGAGGTGATGATGGCAGCCATGAGCAGCTCTGGCAGCAACTGTGGAGAGAGAAACAGAGTCAATGTTTCAGTCGATTATGACTCTTCTTTAGAACATCATCGCTGTTTGCAATGTTACATTCTACTTTCATCAGTCTCAATTCATTCAAAGTGGGCTTGGAATAGAACTTGTACCAACTTAACAAGTGTTATTCCCAGAGGATGTGGGCTGGATGGGGTGGGCATTGGAACAATATAGATAACATGTTTATGAGATTAGGGTTGGTGAAATTGGGGTAGAATTATGTGGAAATCACTCAAATTGGCTCAAACCAGCCAGTGTTTAACCTTCAGAGTAGAATTATTTTGGCCCTCCATCTGATCGAATCCTGTCCCATATTTCAGATTGAAATGTGTATTGCTTTGATCAGCAAAAGAGAAGAACTTGGACACTCGAAGCGGTATGTAGATTTTTATGATATACACCGTTAACGTTCTTCAGCTGAGAGGGCTCGACGTTCATTATTTAAAACTTATTTTTCTAATTTTCAGTTTCAAACAGCAAGCCTCTGTACAAACATGGTGATGGGAAAAATACAGACTTGAAACTGGAACGCTCGCTACACACCAAATATACACCAAGTTTACTTCATATCACAGCTCCCACGGGACAATAATGTTCCTGACATGGATGTGTGAAATGGTAATTACTCACCATGCAATGGTTCCAGTCCCACCCGAGTGCTGTCTGGTTTCCTATCTGGGTAGAATATATAGAATGGCACCGTGACTAAACTTCGAGTCAGCATAGGAAGCGAAGCTGCCGCTGTGTACTGGTTCTTCCAGGTCTGCAACTGAGTCTTTTTACCAATTTTTAACAACCAGACTTTCAATTCATTCAAAAATGGTGATTTATATTTTTTAAATTAATCAAACATATTGTGTTCCTCATTTAGCATGCTCTTCCCATGATATGTTTCATTCTCATTTTAATTATGGTGCTGTAATCGAACTGTCTTCTCGATACCTCTGTTTGCTTTTCTTTCCTGAACTTATTTTTGTAATTCACCTTCATGCTTTTTGTACTTTTTCGGTTTTCTACAGTATTTTGCTCGCTTTGCCTAATATTTTTTTTGGAAATTGGATTTTTAGTGCAGCTTGCTCAGTAGAGCTTAGTAGAGCAAGCTGCAGAGATTGTTGTTCCACATGCTTGCTTGGTCAGATCATGTTCGGCCGAAATTTTCTCACTCACCTTTTTGCAAGAGTCCTCTTGAACTGTCACAGATTTCCATTCTCGTTGTTATTTCCAGCCCACTTGCTTCTAAGCCAAGCACGTTTGAACCGCCCTTATAGAAAAAAAATTGCTCTTATTTTACCCGTTTATTTTTTTCCACAACTACGTTAAAACCTGTTGAATTGCCTTACCTACTAACGTGCACTCCTATTAATACTCGCTTCAGCTGTTCCACCTCCGTCTCCAAAATCTAAATCTGGAATTTCCAAACGCTGGCAGCTGCACAGCTGGACTGTGATAGACCGGTTAATATTGTTGTATATTTAAATTCTGAAGTATTCATGCATCTTCACTGACTGTGACAAATCATATAAGGCCTCATAATAGTACTTACTGTTATTGTATTCTTGGCTTTTTTCTCAACTTACCAGGAACTTACCTCTAAGTATGAATAACTTTCCTCAGTGGATTCAGATAACATGGGCAATATAGTGCTTTATTTGTTGAACAAAGTATTCTCCTTTGTAGATCCATCTAACCTATCTGGCCTTTCTACCAACTTAACTTTCTTTCCAAACTTGAATAACTACTGCTGCCTGCAACTTTGTTTTTCTCATAGGAAACCCAGTCTGAAATTCCTGAAAATCACAACTTCAAGATGTCACTCATTTGCCTCTCTAAGCTACGATTTCAATCATGCTACATGTGCCATGCATTGACCATCACCAACAAAGACTCTAACCATCACCCCTTGACAATCAATGACATTATCATTGGTAAAATCTTCACTGTCAGCCATCGGGGCATAATCTTTGATCAGAATCTGAACTGGTCTACCCATGGCAATATTGTATTTATGGGGATAAATTCTGCCACCATAGATTACTTTACACTTTCAACTGAGATTTCCCGGGATTTAAATCATTTTATTGATGGTGCATTTTCAAAAATAGGACTCTCAGTTGAACCTAAGTCAACAATCTCACCTCACGCACTGTTGCCTGCTTCCAATGAAATTCATTGCTGAGACAATAATGCAGTTTCTCAGGAAAGAGACTAACCTCATGCCACATTCCAGATACGGTTCATCAGTGCCTGTAATTGTCTCACTGGTGCCTAGTTCTTTTCTAGAGTAGGGTTCAGAAAAGATTTACAAGGATGTTGCTGGGGTTGGAGAGTTTGAGCTACAGGGAGAGGCTGAATAGGCTGAGGCTGTTTTCCCTGGAGTGTCAAGGGATGGTGACATTATTAAGCCCCCAAATAGTCAATAGAAATAGGAGGAACAAATATGCAGGGAGACTGGGGAGACCTTCAGGAACAATAGTGTTGTAGTAGGTCAGTTCAATTTTCCTAGCATAGACTGGGACTGCCATAGTGTTGAGGGCTTAGATGGGTGGGATTTGTTAAGTTAGTTCAGGAAAGTTCAGACTTCAGAGAGTACAATGCAAAGAATTAAGATGTTACTAGACTCACTAGAGACAAAGTTACTGTAGTTCAGAAGTTTGACCTTTTTCTCTTTCTCTTTTATTCAATTCTCTAGCTTGCAAATAGTCTACTTGTCTGTGAGAACTTAATAGGATATGCTGTTCAGAAGAAATTGCCAAGACTGAGAGAACCCAGGTAGATAATAGTGGAATATTTTGAAGCCAGTGTTGTATTTGTTTTTTTTTTGTTAGAATTTTATGTAAATAAATCTTGCTTCCTCTGCCTGGTCTTGCAGCAAGGAGAGGAGACAGAGTCAAATAGTGAAAGAGAAGTGTAGGGGTTTTAGTGAGCAGCTTCAAGAGACTTTCAGTGACAGAAAGGGAGACAGAGACTTTGAAAGAGAGAACATAGAACATAGAACTGTACTGCACAGTACAGACCCTTCGGCCCACGGTGTTCTGCCGAACTTTTACCCTAAACCTAAGGTCTATCTAACTTCCACCCCTACCTTATACTATCATCCATATGCCTATCTAATAGCTGCTTAAATGCCCCTAATGAGGCCGACTCCACTTCCCTCTCTGGCAATGCATTCCACGCCCCTACCACTCTCTGAGTAAAGAACCTACCTCTGACGTCTCCCCTATAGCTACCTCCAGTAACTTTAAAACTATGCCCCCTTGTAATAGCTACCTCCATCCTAGGAAAAAGTCTCTGACTATTCACTCTATCTGCACCTCTGATCATCTTGTACACCTCTATCAAGTCACCTCTCATCCTTTGTCGTTCTAAAGAGAAAAGCCCTAGCTCTCTCAACCGTTCCTCATAAGACCTTCCCTCCATTCCAGGCAACATCCTGGTAAATCTCCTCTGCACCTTTTCCAATGCTTCCACATCTTTCCTGTAATGAGGCAACCAGAACTGGACACAATACTCCAGATGTGGCCAAACCAGGGTTTTGACACATTACACTTGGTCCCTAACTCTAAATTATCCATGTAAATTGTAAACAATTGCGGTCCCAACACTGATCACTGAGGCACATCACTAGCGACTGATTGCCAACCAGAAAAGCACCCATTTATCCCCAGTCTTTGCTCACTATCAGTTGAGCAATCCTCTATCCATGCTGATGTATTACCCATAATGCCGCGCACCTTTATCTTTTGCAGCAGCCTTTTGTGTGGCACTTTGTCAAATGCCTTCTGGAAAGTCATGGTCCACCGCACTCGTAACATGCTCAAATAATTGGAAAGACTGCCAACATCATCAAAGACCCATCCCTATCCAGTAATTATCTCCTACAACTACTTCCATCAGGTAGAAGACACAAAAGCTTGCACATGCAACAGCAGGTTTCAAGAACAGCTTCTTCCCTGTCATTATTGGACGGACAAATGGACTCTCTAACTTCAAATAATGATGATCTTGTTAATATTGATCTTGTCTAGCACACAGTTTGTGCAGAGTAACATTTTTGCCGTACTTTGTCCAAGTTTTTTCTCACCCTATGACCTGTAGGTCTTTGCTTACGATGATCTGCCTGTACCGCTCACAAACAAAGCTTTTCACTGTACTTAGGTGCACATGACAATAAGTCAAATCAAATCAAAAGAAGTCTCAAGAAAGGTGCAGTATGTCTTATAGAGGTTTTCCCCAAGCAGCTACGTGATGCTGGGCTGTGTGCTCTACCGACCGTTCCCAGGGACGCACACCGAGACAAATATCGACAGCGCCCCAGTGAAAGACGTTCTTTGGTCTCCCCGAAACTTGTTGCTGCTCCAGAGCAAAGAGTTGACTCCGAATAAATGTTGTAGACTGTCACATTCCAAGATCCAGGACTATGTGCTGAGAGACGCACTAAAGCTTGGGGCAGCCGCCACCGAGGTACAGCGGGGAAAGACCACTATCTGAGGTCTTTCTGCTGAAGTTAAATGGGGGTCCTTTCAACTATTGGATCCTCCCGGTTCCTCAAATGCATATGTGTAGAGTCTTGTAAGTGTAAGAGATGTCTTTGGTTTGTTGTGATGTGGAGGGCCGATGTTGAACTGGGGTGGACAAGGCCAGAAAACACTTGAAACCAGGTTATAGTCCAACAGGTTTATTTGAAATCACAAGTTTTGGGGCGCTGCTCCTTCATCTGACTGCAATCCATTTATTCTTTCACCCCTCTTACAATGGCACACAATCTTAACAATTCCTTAACCTTTCACTTATTTCAGCATTTGACACTTGGGACAATACATCAGCTATTATATTAAATTTTCCATCAATTTGTCTGATCTTTTCATGAAGCGGTTTCAACTAAAGACTCCATTGGAATAGTCTTGCATTCTTCACTTGAAACTTTTCAATGAAGGCTAGTGATGTTGATCAGTGTAACTTCACATTTCATTGTTCTCTGTCGGATATAGACTTCAAAGTGTTGAAGAGCCAATAGCAATGCCAAAGCCACTTTTTTCCTGGGAGAGTATTTTTCCTATGGCTGATATTGTTTCCAAGAGAAGTACCCTCCAGGTTTCTCTTTTCCTGATCCATCATCGTGTAACACGGCAGCACACAGCCCCAAGTCACCAGCCATTTTGAAAAGTCTGGAAAACTCAAGGATGGCCAAGACTGGTTCATTGATTCAAATTGACTTTATCCTTTCAAAGGCAGCCTCGCGTTCTGCTAACTAGACCACATTTACTTTTCCTTCACAAATTTGTTAAAGGCACAGCCCTTCAGCTAAAATTATGTACAAATTTCCAGTAAACTTATATATTCCTAAAAATCTACTAATTTCTCATTTAGTTTTAGGGACAAGGAATTCTATTAGTGGCTTCATTTTCTCTATTCTCGGCAATATCTGTATGCCTTTAAATGTATGCTTGTTTGTGTTTGTATATGTATGTGTGTCTGCGTGTCTGTGTCTATCCGTGTGTATGTGTATGGGTGTCTGTGTGTGTACACGTATGTGTTTGTGAATGTCTGCATGTATATTTCTGATTGTGTGTTGTCTGTGTGTCTGTCCATGTGTGTCTGTCTGTGCGTCTATGTGAATGACTATCTATGTGTGTCTGTAGGTATATGTGTGTGCGTTCGTGTATATTAGTGTGTGTATTACAGTGCATTTTTTGATTATGTGTATCTGTCTGTGTCTTTGTGTCTATCTGTGTATTTGAATCTGGTGTGTGTTAATGTAATAATATGTATCTATTTTTGTGCATATCTCTGAGTCTGTATCTCTATGCGATGGGGTCTCTGTTGTCTTGGGGGTGAAGGCTTTGAAATGGGTTCAAACTCCTCTGTCTCTGTCTGTCCCTCTCATGTTTGTGATGATAATGTTCATGCTCATATCGATCCGTGTGTCTATATATTGCATGTGCCTGTGTGTTTGCATATGCATATGTGTGTGTGTCTGTGTGTCCATTTCTGTCTACAATGAGAATTACTTTGCCCTGATGAGAGTTTGAATGAGTTAATTAAAATGTGGGGAATTAATAGCTCATAGACTCTCTCTCTCTCTGTCTGTCCACCTCTGCTGGACTGCCCATGCCACTGCACAATTGCCAGATTTAGTTTTGGAGAAAGCATCCAAGTCTGTGAATCTTTCACATTGCATGTTTGTTTCATTCTTCAAAGAATGCCTTTGGGGACACAGAGTAGTTTTGCCTGGTCCCTTGCGACGTTATCCCTGAAATATGAGTAGATGAACATGCCCAGTGCTGCTTTCATCCCATCCAGCTTTGAATCCTTTCTCACTTAGAATTTGTGAAAATGCATCAGAAAACACTGTAAGCTGCAGAAAATGCAATAAAATTCAACATTTCCCCATAAAACTGTTCTCTCAGTGGTGCCTGGATCAATTATACTGGAAACACTCTGTTGAATGTGTATCATGTCAATTGCTCAAAGAAAAATAATATCCACATTGTAGAGGGAGCACAGCATTTCTCTACAGGAGCGTGTTCCACACTGAGGGACTTAGTCCAATTTGCTGTCAGTTTGTATGGTGCTGTCCTCCCTCTCTCCCTGTCTGACTGAATCCTTGAAGGTTTTCACACTCCATTACTACCTGTGCTGTTGCAATGGGAGGCCAGCAGAGGGTGGCATTGTATCACTTTCAATACGAAAGAGCTTTGTTGCGCTGTTTTGGCTCATCACCCCAAGGCAGGAAATTTCTGATTAGACTGCATTGGAGTAGCAGCCCTTTGCAATTGTGAAACTTGATGGTGAAAAGTAGTGAGCCAAGCCACTTGTTATAATACATAGGTTTTATGTATTCTTAATGGAAGAAATTCACGTAACTATACAATTTACTGCTTTACTGAACTTCGCTCTGAACCTAGACAATATTGCTGCAAATGTTTGATGGGTGGGTTCTGATAATGTCATCTAATCACCTACCATAATATCTTACATTGTAACAGCTCACAGTTACCCATTTGTGACATTAGAATGGTGTCTGTTGAATTGTTATTGAGGAGTGAGAACCCTGCAAAGGATTTAATTTTGACGGAGACTGAAAGACGGTTCAAGCTGATTGGAAATTCCATTCCCCCAGACAATTCCTTTGGATTGTGCTATGATGGGGAATCTGCAGGTTCCCAGCTCCGCTCTCTCCCTGCTCTGGAATAAGGACTCTCTTTCAGGAGTGTGATGGAATACTCCCCACTTGCCTGGATGGGTAAAGCTCCAACCACACTCAAGAAGCTCAACATCATTCAGTACAAAGCAGCCCACTTGATAAGCGTCATATCCACAAACATCCACTGCCTCCACCGACGCTCAGTAGCTGCAGTGTGTACCATCTTCAAGATGCACTACAGAAATTCACCAAAAATTCTCATACAGCACCTTCCAAACCCATGACCACTTCCATTTAAAAGGAAAAATGCAGCAGATATATGGGAACACCACCAGCTGCAAGTTCCCCTCAAAGTGTCTCACCATCCTGGCTTGGAGACATATTGTCATTCCTTCACTCTTAACTGGGTCAAATTCCTGGAATTCCCTCCCTAAGAGCATTGTGGGTCGACCTACAACATGTAGACTGCAGCGGTTCAGTATGGCAGCTCATTACCGCCTTCTTGAAGGGGCAAATAGGGACAGGTAATAAACGTTGGCCCAACCAGTGACACCCACATCCCACAAGTGAATAAAGATTCATTACATGGTTTGGAAACAACAGGACCTCCTGTGAGTTTCATTGTGGAGTTTTATTTATTCATAACACAAGGAATTTGTGTAACCAGGTATTTCACTGCATTACTGATCTTTGCTCTGAACTGAGACAATGTTGCTGCATAAATAAATGTGTTTGTGCAACAATTTAGGATCTGCAGCATGAAACCAACTGCACTGAAATTATATAGAAAAAATGAGTAATTGTCAAGATTGAATCCTTGAATGACATAATATAAGAAATCTACAACATTGATTAACCACAGGAGGATGAGGCTCCCAGAGATGGCGAAAAACAAAATCACAGACTTCCTCTGCGATTCTCTCCTTTGCTCTCACCCTTCAGGCTCTTCCGGACTCAACTAGTCACTAAAATGTATCTGACTGTCACAGCATTGAGCAACAGAATTAACGTGAATGGTAGTAAAGGGGTTAAAACTGTATCAAGCCAATCTAACATCACCCACCAAGTCTCGGTAAAGTAGCTTGACTTTATTTTGCAGTAGAATGGCACATTGTTGATTATTGTCTGAGGTTCATATTGAAAATAGAAGGGTGTGTTTTTCAGACAGAGCAGGGTGCAGGTTGTTGCTAGAACCACAGTTGCAGTTCTCTCAGTGCAAGTTTTTGTTTTCAGCTTCTGACAACAAATGGTCACAAATCGGTCAAAGGAGAAAGTGACAGTGAACCAGACAGAGCAGTCAGTGGCTAAACGACACAGGACCCTGATAACACCACACACAGGAGTGCTGCCCAGGATAGTTCAAAATAATAATAGGGAAATCTCCAAAGAATACCCTGAGTGACTATGACCATCACATCAGCAGCTGCCATAAACACCAGGTAGCGAGTAGTGCAAGGGGACACACCACACTTTCCCTGGGAAAGGATTGCAATTGCCAGCAAATTAACTGTAGAAAACAAATGGGAAAAGAAACAGTGAATTACTGATCAGAAACTCCCCCGGCCTTTTTCAGAGACCAACAATAATATTTCACCACCAAAAACCGACACACTGTGAGAGTGAAAGTGGTTGAGATTGAGTGAATTTGTATTTTGAGGCTTTCATATCTACCTCAGATTATCCTACAGCCCAGTCACTCCACAGATTATGGAGTTTGGACATAGACTGATCTCACTACCCCTTCTAGCAGAGCAGAAGGGAGCCTGTGGTTTTGTTTGGTTGCAAGGTATCTGTTTGAATGAGTGTAATAGATTCTTACAGTTCTCAACTACAAATCTGGCAGGTGCCGAACTCCATTAGAAATCTCATTTCCAACTCAATCATAGGACTGGTGATTGGTCTGTCAATAAACCTAACTGTCCTCTTCTCCTTGGATCAGATCATACCCTGCTTTTGGTATTGGACCGAATTCTGATCTGAACCACAGCAGGACCAGGAAATAGGTCCTCAGAACCAGGGTAAGATTTCAAACAAGACTATACACAAGTGCATGCAGGACTCCCTCAGAGACAGTGTTAGGACTGCTATGATAGTTACACCGTAAATCTACACATCTGTACGTGACAAATGGCTCAATGTGCTGGGATCAGGAGGGCAATCTGTCAAGATTTGAATTTCCTCACTAAAGACTGTGAGGAAGGGGAATTTCCAAATGGGATGGTAGTTACATTTCAAAAGTTACATTTCAGCTTTACATTTCAAAATGGGGTGCATAACTCTTAACTCCAATGTTTAACAAAGAAAAGCTATCTCAGATTTAAAATTCAAAACAGATTTAGTATCTACTGCCATTTGTGGAAGAGAATTCCAAACCTCTTCCACCATTTGTGTGTAGAAGTGCTTCCTAACATCTCTCACGAATGCCCTGGCCCTCATTCTCACACTTTGCTCCCTCATCCTAGAATCTGCAAACAATGGAAATAGTTTATGTTTTCCAGTCTTTTCCTGTTAATACCTTGGAGGACTTTGCTCAGATCACCCCTTAACCTTCAACATTCTGGCAACAACAGGCCTCATTTGTATAATGAAAACAGAAATTTCTCAGCAGATCTGTGGTGGAGTTTGCAGAGTTAACGTTTTGGGTCCAGTGACCTTTCTTCAGAACTAACTTGCCTGATCTCTCCTCATACCTTCAAACTGCCTGAAACCAGGACAGATGATAGAACACTGAGATCAGAAAGTGCTGCAGCAGCAGTGACGTTGGAACTCTCTGTCAGTGGCGAATTATACCAAGAATGTTCCGGTGTCTGGATAAGGCTGACCAGTCAGTGAGCTGGAGACATTATTGTTCAAAAGCTAAAGCCAGAGAGCAGATCATCAACAGATTAAAACAAGTTTAATTGTCATAATGCCATACCAGGGAGGGATGCCAATAAAAGCAATGATGGTGTAGAACACCTTCTGCACGTGTTGAATTGGTCGATGCATTTTTCTGTACAAGGTGATCTGTCTCTTCAGGCAGCTGGCAAGCTCCTTGTTTGAATCTCTGAGCTGATGCATTCCCAGAGACGTTGCCTTATACTGTGCGGAAGCTCCTTGGGGAGACTGAGGTTGCAGCATTACTCAGCTTTGTTGCTTTTTTTCAAATTTCTGTCAATGAACAAACTAATTATCTATTTAATTCCAATTATGAAGGGGTGTTGCTGCTCAGTACATCATAATGAAATAACAAAAACAGAATCTGGAATCTGCCAGCAATAACACTGTTCACTCAAACACCATGAGCCCCATCCCGTGATCACAAATTATTTCAACCAATGCTGCATTGAGACAGTTTATGCCAAGTGTGAAAACATGTCTCAGAGCTGTCCTTCTAGAGTACTCTAGAGTAGGAGCTGCCCTCTTTAAACAAGAACATTTCACCCAATGATTGAAATGTGATATTTCTCACACACTGAATGTGTGCATTGCTGCCAAGGTCAGCATTTATCCCCCATCCCCCAATCATCCAGGTTCTGGAGTCACATGAAGGGCCAAGTGAGGAGAACACCCTGCCTTTCCTGGGGGAAGGGGACTCCATGAACAAGATGGGCTTCCAACAGTGGAAACATGGATGAGCATTTTAATTCCAAATTGGGATGGAATATGAACTTCAACACCTGCTGGGGTGACCTCAAACCCACACCCACAGAATATTAGCCTCAAGTTCACAAGGGTAGCCCAGTGATAGTATCACCGTGCCACTGTCTGTATGGCCTGCAGTTGTGTATTGTCACAGTAAACCAATTCAACATCTCATATAATTTGAACTGAATAAAAACACATCACTTGTTAAGTGTCAAACCAATGCAGCTCATCCAAAAAACAGACCCTTACGCTTGTCTGAACAATTAAAATCACTACCAAACCTTTGCATCAGACTGACACTCAACCGTCTTCAAAACAGCATCTCCACATAATGCAGAACCTCCATAGAATGCAGACATTCAAACTGTCACTGTCCATCCAGATACATCACTGACCTCACTACATATAGAATTCCAACAGTGTGGAAGGAGGTCATTCAGACCATCGAATCACACTGATCTTCCAAGCAGTATCCCACCCCACTATCCCTGTAACCTTGCATTTCCCATGGCTAACCCACCTAGCCAGCACATCTCTGGACACTATGGGAAATTTAGCATGGCCAATCCACCTAACTTGCGCATCTTTGGGTTGTGGGAGGAAACTAGTCAGCTTTACCGGGTCAGTGAATTAAATACCGAACAGGACTCCCTCAGTACTCACATTCAGAAATTGCCACCCTCCCTCAGAAATGACCCTCCAACAGTACTGTACTCTCTCAGTACTGACCCTCTGACAGTGCAGCGTTCCCTCAGCATTGACCCTCTGACAGTGCAGTGCTCCCTCAGTACCGACACTCTGAAAATTTAGATCCATAAAGGTCTTATTATGGGAAGATGTTCCTACTTTTTGTGGAGTCTGGAATCATGTGATACTGTTTTAGAATAATGGATGAGAATTTTTTTTACTCACAGAGTCTCAATGTTTGCAATTCTCTGATGGAGAGTCGAAGGTCAATCCATGATTGTGGTTAAGGTAGAGATTGATCGATTTTTGATGCCAAGTGATGTGCGGCTTACGGGGATTATATAGAGCAAAGGCCCTGTATTGTTCGACTTACCATGATCGTGTTGGATGGAAGGATAGTCTCAATCAGCTTAATGGCCTCCCCTGCCCTATTTTTCTGTGCCTTCCTTCCTTGTTTTTAATCCTGTTTTCCACAGAGTTTGTGCTATTCTTTCCCATTTACACTGCCATGTTGTTTTCCCTGTTCTTTTGGTCCCCACTGACTCTGTACTTTCTGCTCCCTGCTCGGACAGTCCTGGTAGATGTAAAGGAATCAAATGCAGTGATGCAGCAGGAGGCTTTGCTTCCAATTCTGTCCATCATCAACATCACATCCATGGAGGAGGTCATCCCATTCATCTCCAGGCACCAGAAACCTCTGGCCCTTACCAAACCTAAAGTTGGGAGTGTTCTGAGCATTGTCCCTCTGTGGATTACGAGAGCTACCATGGTCTTCCAGAATAACCCTTGAGAGTACGGTGCAGGGAGCTCCAAGCTAATCCCAGTGTGTACACTGTGCCAAAGTTGGCCTGCACTGCCATGCTGGGTCTATGAGATTCTACATGAAGATCTCTGAGCTGGATCCACAGCCTAGTTCAAGCTCCTGCTCAATGTCACAGCTCAGTGAACCCCACAGGACCAGGCAGATAGCAATGCTGCCATTACAGCCTAAGCAAGGCAGTTGGCCTGTGTGTTCTGAATGACATCTGTCCTTACTGGTCAGTGTGTTCTATACAATGTCTCTCTATTGGTCAAGGTCAGAAGTCAGACAACACCAGGTTATGGTCCAGCAGGTTTATGTAAAATCACAAGCATTCTGGACGTTGCCTTTTCATCCAGTGAAGTCTTTACTGGGCAATGTATTCTGAATGATATGTCTCTCTTGGACAGTATGATGTCATTGCTGTTACCCTGTTGGTCAGTATGATGTCATTGCTTTCTCCCTATTGGTCATTTTATTCTAAGTGATTTCTCCCCATTGGCCCATGAGTCAGTCTAGGAGTCAGTAGATCCCACTACATGGTCTGGGATCCCTGCATCATCCAATAGCTGTCTCCTGCAGGTTAGAGGTTAGAGGTGGAATGACCTCATATCTTGAACCTGAAAATGTCTTCCAGCTTCCTCATGAGATAAAGTGAGCAGACATAAACATGGAGTGACCTGTAAAACACAGGGTCATCATGTAACCCAACTCAATACCAACCGTCTCCAGCTTTACCTCTCCCTGTTGTCTCCTTCCTCTCACTCTATCTCTATGAATCAGTCTCACTTTCTCATTCCCTACATCCCCTTCATTCTGTTGTCTCCATCTCTCTGTTTTTGTGCATGTCTGTACTTCTGTTACTCCTCACATCTCTATCCTTTACTTCCTCTTTCTAAACCCTCCCCATCTCTTACTTCTTCAACTTTCTCTCCCATCTCTGTCTGACTTATTCTGCGATCTCTCGATCTCCCTTTGTTTATCAATCTGAGCATGTGTATGAGACCCAGATTTCCCAGAGCCTCTTCACAGTTCAGCAACATCCTGTTGAAGATTCAAGCTG
Source organism: Ginglymostoma cirratum (assembly GCA_024137785.1). Taxonomy (NCBI): domain Eukaryota; kingdom Metazoa; phylum Chordata; class Chondrichthyes; order Orectolobiformes; family Ginglymostomatidae; genus Ginglymostoma; species Ginglymostoma cirratum. The sequence goes on along the minus strand of JAHRHZ010000151.1, from coordinate 1,415,561 downwards.
GATGTGAGTGCTGAAGTCACCATTCTCTCAGATCGCTAAGAGTGGTTGGAGGAGCAGAATCTATAGCCAACAGAGATGTGGGCACATGGCCCAGCTGGAGTAACTGTGAAGGGCAGAGGAGATTGTCAGACAATTGGAAATATGTACAGAGTTCATAGTCAGCACTGCTCACTTTCAGACCAGCATGTGGTAGCATCTCATCCTCATTAATAATCCAGGATGATCCCCACTGGTTCCAAGGGCCTTGGTGAGACCACGCCTAGAGAATTGTGTGCAGTTTTAATCTCCTTAACCGAGGAAGGATATTCTGGCGATGGAGGGAGCACAGGCAGGTTAACCAGACTAAATTGTGGGATGCAGGACAGCGGTATGAAGAGACATTGGATTGTATTCAGTGGAGCTTAGAGGAATGAGGAATGTTATTTCATATAAAACTATAAAATTGTAACAGGGTAAGTGTAGGAAGGATGTTCCTGATGACTGAGGGGGTCTCAGCCTCAGAATATGGGGTAGGCTATTTCAGACTGGCACGGGAGAAAAGTCTTCACCTAGAGAATGGGGAGCCTGTGGAATTTTCTGCCACAGAAAGCTGTTGATGCCAAAACATCTTCCTGCCACGCATTCAATAGACACTCCGTCATGTTGTGTGGCACCTAGAAACAGTTGATGCATCAGTGATCATTTTCCAACATTCTGTAGTCTCTGGAAAATTTCCAAAGGACGGGAGGGTAGCTCATGTTACCCAATGTTTTTGAAAAGAAAGGAAGGGTAGAGAAAATGGAGAAATATAAGCTGGTGGTAGGGAAAATGCTGGCGTCAATTATTAAGGATGTAATAACAGAATTTGGAACGTAGTGACAGAATTGGTCCTTGTCATCATGGATTCACTAAAGGGAAATCATGCCTGACAAATCTTCTGGAATTTGTTTGAGTATGTGACCAGTAGCGTGGACAAGGGTAAATGAGTAAACATAACACAGTGTGGAACTGGAGGAACTCAGCGGACCAGGCAACATCAGAGGAGCAGGAAAGTTGACATTTCGGGTCGGGATTCTTCTTCAGCAATGATTTCTGAAGAAGACTCCTGATCCAAAACAACAACTTTCCTGCTCCTCAGATGCTACCTGACCTGTTGAGTTCTTCCAGCTCCACACTGTGTTATTGTTGACTCCAGCATCTTCAGTTCTTACTATATCTGAGTGAATCAGTAGATGTTGTGTCTATGGACTTCCAAAAGGCTTTTGACAAGGTTCCACACAAGAGATTAGTAAGCAAAGCTAAAGCTCATGGTATTGGAGGGGGAGGATGAGAGTTGGAATAAGCGGTGTGGCAGGTAGCGATAAGTGGGTACCGCAGGGTTTAATCCTGTGACTCTAACTGTTCACAATATACATTAGCGATTTGGATAAAGGAATTGAATATCATATCTCAAATTTGCAGATGACACTAAGCTGGGTGCCAGTGTCTGCTGTGGGGAGGATGCTAAGAAGTTGCATGTTGACTTGGACAGACTGTCCACGTGGGCAAATACTTGGCAAATGCAAGATAAAGTGGATAAATGTGAGGTTAGAGATAAAAGGTACTACAGATGCTGGAGAATCCGAGATAACAAGGTGTGGGGCTGGATGAACACAGCAGGTCAAGCAGCATCATAGGAGCAGGAAAGCTTGACGTTTCGGGCCTAGACCCTTCATCAGAAATGGGGGAGGGGAAGAGGGTTCCGAAATAAATAGGGAGAGAGGGG